>MJUU01027668.1:0-10370 GCA_002080025.1 Modiolus philippinarum
TTCGCGGAAACTCCTATATGTAGTAAATAAACAGGTATTTTCTTATAAAGTGGAACGAAATTTTCTTATTGGTAAAATGACAAGATTTATCAAACTGTTATCGTTTCTTTAGGTTTATTTGTTCCTTTTATTAACGCAAAGAAAAATAATTCTTTTTCTTCTCAGGTTAAGGAATAAATGTTGTAAGCGGAATTGAAAATTGTCTAAAATTGATAGAAAACCGTTATTTTATTGTAATGCCGAAAATAAATTTTCGCATACATAAAAGGTTAATATTTACCAAACTATATTTTTTCTTAAAGGTTAATATGTTCCTTTGATGAATATTATTAGTTTAAACTCTATATTTACAAGGATTATCAGCATAAACTAACATATATGAGTGTTTTACATATTAAAGTGGTTGATCTGTACCTTTGATGTTGGTGACCACCTTTGACCCCCTAATTCCCGCGTGCCCGGAGGGTACCAGATGATAAAAATACTTCATATTTCAATGTAAACATAATAAATAGCATTCTGATATGTGTTCCATACAACTATTGGTATATATGTAAGTTAAGTGTTGTAAAGGCATTGCTGAAACCAATTTTCCCTCATGCCCGAGGGATAACAGATATGTAAAATAAGTAATAATATATATGTGATCAATAATTTTCAAACAATAATTCTATCACTCAGTATATTTCTGCAGTTTATCAAAGTAATTCAAATTTTATATCTAGTATATTTAAAAAAATGAATACGGAATTACATATTGTCAAACATTTATGGAAAGCCGATATTTTCTTGTATTGCGGAAAATCAATTTTGTCATGAATAAACTGGCAATATTTAAAAACTATTATTGTTTCTTAAGGTTTATATGTTTCTTTAGTCAACCTAAATAGTTAAAATTATTACCTACTTAAGTTGAGAAATAAATTTGGTTTACGGAATTAAAAATTGTCAAAAAATAACAGAAATAAGAAATTTTCTTGTAATACGGAAAATAAATTTTCTTATTAACAAATAAACAATATTTACCAAACTGTTATTGTTTCTTAAGGTTAATATGTTCCTTTAGTTAACCCAAATAGTTTAAGTTATCTACCTTCTTCAGTTGAGAAATAAATTGTGTTTACGGAATTGAAATTTGTCAACAAAAAGTAGGAAACAGGTATTTTCTTATAATGTGGAAATTAAATTTTCTTATTGGTAAAATGACAAAATTTATCAAACTATTATTGTTTGCACCAGCCTATTCAAAAACTTAATAAAATACATGTTAGCAGCATTACATTAGGTTCTGACATGTTTCAACTAATAATATACTATATATTTAACTTTGGTGTTTTTAACCACCGTCACCCCTCAATTCTCTGATACCCAAGGGGTGGCAGCCAACTCAAAAACTCAATAAAGTACATCTAAGCAGCATAAAATAACACATTGAGATGTTTTATGTAAGAATATAAGTAATTTCTTACTTTGGAGGTTTTCACCAAAAGCAATCTAAAGTCACCTTATTCTGCTTTGGTACCAGGTTGACAAAGAAAAACTTAATAATTTATATGAAGGTAGCATAAAATAGCAATATTACATCTTTTTATAGTGTAATATGGCCATTCTGTTACTTTAGGGGCGTTTCCTCCTTTCAGCCCAAAATCCCATGGTACCCCTTGGGCACCAGGCTTGTTAAAAACTTAATAAAGTACATGAAAACATCATAATATTACATGCTGACATGTGTTTTCACCATATTCTGATAGATGCATTAGTTTGGTGTTGATCCGCATCATCAACCCTAAATTCCTAAAAAACATTTAAAAAATATAAAAACATATAAAAAATATTAAGAATTATTCAAATATATCAAAAATATTAAAAATATACAAAATTATTTAATTGAAAGTCAAGTCTAAAATTCCTCTTCCAAAATCCCAACCTGGACCCTCGAAAAAAATTTTTTTTCTAAAGAGGTAAATTACCCCCCTAGTACCCCAAAATACCCCTAAGGCCCCTTGTTTATGCATTTAAAGCATTTAAAGTTCATTGTGTTTATCCACACCAATAGTGGTGTGCATGCACACCGAGAGTAAACCCATCGGTGTGCATGCACACCGAGAGGAAACCCATCGGTGTGGTAGCACACCAAGAGGAAACCCATCGGTGCGCAACCACACCAGTTAGACGCCTTAACAAGGTTGGTTCCTACTGTTTCCTTTGTGTACGTTTAAGACAGCAAAGTAATTCTTTAAATAAAAAATACTCATATTCTGCAACATCATCCTTTAAAAGTAAATTTGACACAGAAATATCCGATTCTAATTCTGCATATGGCACGCAAAATTAGCCAAAACTAAGGTAAACCAAGATTATCACTGGAAAACCTGGTTTACCGGGTCGGTAATCCTGTGTTAGCATAGAAAACCCCAATGACCGAACGGTAATTTGGGTTGCCAAAATTAAATACATGTTAATCTCCGCTTCCTGTGAGTTTTTATTGCTAAACACTTTACCGGTCCGTAAAGTAGATTTTCAGTGCTAATTTAACCAAACCTCGGAAAACAGGTTTATCGATCGGTTATCCTTGTTTACCTACAAAAAAACTCCATCAGTTTCCAAAATAAAATGCATGGTAATCTCCGCTTCTTGAGTTTTTATTGCTTAACCTACTGTACCGGTGGGTTTTACGGAAATAAACAAAACTAGGAGAACCAGATTTATCGATCGGTAATCCTGGTTTACATGTACCGACAGAAACTTCTGTAACCGGATAGCTTATATCATTGGCTAAAACCACTCGGTAATGGGGAACTTTGTCGGTAAACAAAGATTACCGTACCAGTCCATAAACCTGCTTTACCGAAGTTTGTGTTAATTCGGCACTGTCAAACCTACTTTACCACTCGGTAATGTAGGTTTAGCAATAAAAACACATAAGAAGCGAAGGTTAACATGTATTCATTTTCGGAAACCCCGATTATCGTTGGGTTATTGGGGTTTTCTTTGCTAAACCATGATTGCCGACCAGGTGATCCTGGTTTTCCGGCGATAATCCTGGGTTACCTAAGTTTTTGTAAATTTTGCGTGCCATTTCTGCATCATTCTCAATGTCAAAACCGGCTTTCTTAGCAATAGAAATTTACATTGAAACGAAAACCTAGAAATGGTAGATTGTCACACGAGGTACATGTACTGTCACAGTGTAGAAAATATTGTCACATTTGAAGCATGACAGTTCTGATATTGTTAAAAAAATTGGGAGAAGCTGAAGACGCAGAAATAGAATGCATCTTGCAGTTCTCAGGAACTGGTTTGAATTCTATAGGATGCGATCATCTTAAAAGAGACTCGGTGTGACAAAACACACTGCATTTATATAGCCCATGCATAATTTGGGTCTTCATTTCTGAAAGGGAAATCGTTTAAGATATCTAAATAATTCATACGGAAATGTTCATTTTATTGAATCTTAGTTTTGGAATCGTTTTCCCTTTCCTTTTCAAATTTCATTAAATTAGTACCATTCTTGTTCTTTTACACGTTATTGTCTTTTGTGTTAAGTGTTCTTAAAAGTTCGGAAAACTAAAGTCAACAGTAACTTTATAGGTGGAAAACGATACATACAACGTTATATGGTAAAAATTGCCGTTGTGGACATTTTCGCTGGACAAACAATTTTCGGCCTAACTTTTTCTGTTGTGAACCGAATTAAAAACAACAAAAACATGATAATCTACGCGAAAAACGTATGTCTGAAATGGTTTTATAATTTTGTTTTCACAAACGATACAAAAACTATATAATCTTAAATTAAACACGAAACGTCGAAATCGCGGGAAAATCGACGTTTGACATTTTTTATAGGACAAACAAAAAACGCTGTAAAATTTTAAAACCCTGCTGTTTCATAAAATCGATACAATATGGTAAAATTCACGAAAAATGTATTTTTATATATTAATTTTGTTACTGACTGATTAGCCATTCATATATCTTTTAACATTTAGATTTGTCATCAGCTCAGGAAAGATCAAACGTGACAGGATTTGACATTGTGTCATTTTGTCTTGTTATCTCTCAATTTGCTTCCGATATCGAAATGATGGTTACCGCATCACTGTGACATCATATGGACTCATGATGGAAAATTTCACAAAAATCTGTCGAAGATTTTTATTATGTTGTCCTGTATGTTTGAATGTGTTCAAGATTGGCTAGATTTATCAAATGTCTCGGCTCGCTGCACACCTATCCAATATAGGTTTTTAGTTTCTCCATTTCTTCCAGCGTATTTACACGTGTTTTATTATTTTTACTTTACCCTTGAAAAAGACATTACATGTCGAAATATTGGGCTGTTTTACCCCTTTTTTTCTTTTAAATTCAGATGTCTTTTTAGCTCACCTGGCTATGCCAGGGTGAGCTTTTGCCATCACTTGGCGTCCGTCATCCGTCCGTCCGTCCGTCGTTAGCTCACTTTCAAAAATCTTCTCCTCTGAAACCACTGGGCCAAATGGAATCATACTTCAACTGAATCATCACTAGGGTATCTTGTTTCAAATTTGTTATTTTCTATGGCCTAGGTCAAACAACATGGCGGCTGTTACTAAAAATAGAACATAGGGGTAAATTGCAGTTTTTGTCAAATAACTCAAAAATTGTTACAGATATTAAAAATCTTACAGGGATAAAAATGATCAGCATGACAAGATCTACCCATGCTGAAATTGTTAAGAAAATCTGATGACCCATCTTAGAGTTATTGCCCTTTTTCCGTAAAATTTTCAAAATTATGATGTTTTTTTTAATTTTTTATTAAAAATACTATAACAGATAGAGGTAAAATTTAAATTGCAAAAAATGTTAAGCATGTTAAGATCTACCTACATGGAAATTTTGAAGAAAATCCAAGTACCTATATATGAGTTATGGCCCTATATTGGTCGAATTTTTCGTGATTTTATACTTTTTGTCCTATATTTCAAAAATGCTTTGAGATAGAGGTCAAGTTTAAATTGCAAAAATGTTCAGCATGCCAAGGACTACGTTTTATTGAACATAGTCAAGTTTGCCGACCTCTTCCAAGATGGCTGCCAGCGGGGAACTTAGTTTGCCATTTGACCTAATGGGAAAATTCATACAAAGATTTTTTACTTGAGAACCACCGAATGGATTTGAACCAAACTTATCATAAATGATGCTTATGAGGTGCAGACCAAGTGTTGTTACTTTGTTGCCGATCAGTCATCCAACATGGCCGCCACCATAGAACTAAATTTTAATATTGGACCCTATGGGAAAATGCATACAACGAACAACTTCTACTCTTGAGAACAAATGAATGGATTTGAACCAAACTTGCCTTGAATGATACTTATGACTATGAGGTGCTGACCAAGTGTTGCTACTTTGGTGTCGATCCGTCATCCAACATGGCTGCCAGTGGGGAATTAAATTTTTACATTGGACCCTATGGTAAAATTCATACTAAGAACTTCTTTTTCAGAACCACTGAATTTCTTTGAACCATACTTGGCATTAATGATGCTTATGAGGTGCTGACTACATTTTTTTTTACTTTGGTGTCGATTCTTCATCATACATGAAAAAGGAACTTTATAGAAAATGCGCTTATATCCTGGCTTCTTTGCTAATTAGAACCAATGGTCCCCATTTTAAAATACATGAAGTGAATGTCCACAATATGTCACATGTTGTGGAACACTTGCTGAACTAGATATATTTTACAATTGCATTTTCTTTGTATCTTTTGACAGTCTTTCATAACTGTCTTGTGTTAAAATTGTGGATGTGTTTTGGGCATTTCATTACTTTGGCGTAGAGATGCTGAAAGATAGTAGTATTGTGTTTAATCGCCTTGAATACCTATACAGGTCTCTCACGGCATTTTGAACCTGGAGGGACGCCCACTCTATTTGCAATATGATTTACGAACAGTTGATCTTCCCTGGTATCCACTGACTGTCTTGCGACTTCGCAGTCGAATTCCTTGGTGGGTCGATCGTTTTTGTTTTAGAAGGACTCTGAATGTACTGAGCCAATTGGAACAAAACTTGGCCGCAATAGTCATTGAGTGGTCCCTTGCAAAAAGGTGTTTTTCAGGTCAGCTCGATATCCAACATGGCAGCCAGCGGGGAACTTAGTGTTTCCCATGGGGTCCAATGTTAAACTAACAGAGGTCTTCTCCCCTTTAACTAATTAGGGATATTGGATTTATAGTTTAGTTATATATAAGGGCTCTTTAACATAAAATGTCTATGTTAATCAAGGGCCAGGTGAACGATACAGGCTCTTGAGAGCCTCTTGTTATATTTGTTTTAATTTTGACTGTGCCCAATTTAGGTGGTTATTAGTAGACCAATAATTTATAGCCGAGTTGACAGACACCGACTATATATGACAATGTCAGACTTTTCATTGGCAGTGTGACGGGTGTCACACTTGAAGGAGATCATGCTTAGCCTTTCGGAGCAAATAATCATATCTCAAAATTTTCGCACTGAAAGTGCTTAGTTTTGTGGAGTTTTTGTGTGTTTTTCTTTATTTCTTTTGTCTGTGTAAGGTTATCTTAATTTTAGTTTAATATATGAATTGCCGTGTTCTTCGGATGCTTTACTTAAGATTTTCTCATTTCTCAATTTTTGCTCCGGTTTTCTTTTGAAGATGTATCCAGTAAAGCTTGGTCAAATTTACTTCAATAGTTTAGAGCAGCTGGTGAAATGATTGATTGATTGACTGAATATTGTTTAACGTCTACTCAGCAATATTTCAGCTATATCAAGACGAGAACAAGTTTGTAAATAAATAATCACTTTGGGGTATGAAAAGGGTCATGGGAATAATATAATACTTGAGCGAGTCTGGCGCCTCGCCCAAGTATTATATTATTACAAATTTTAACCCCCCAAAAAACCCTCAAAAAGACCTAAAAATAACATAAATTTTATCAAAAAACGCAAAAACAGCACAAAAAAACCCTATATTTTTTGACCCTCAAAAAAAAATAGGCACAAAAACACCCCCAAAATAGTTACACAGAAAAAGTTATAAAAAAATTTTTGACCCCCCTCCCAAAAAAAAAAAGCCAGAGGTGTTAAAAAGCTACACAGAAAAAGTTATAAAAATTTTTTAATTACCCGGGGGTACACCGAAGAAGAAATTCTAGCGCGGGTCTAACACAGTATAAAAATTTTTAAAATTGAGTCACCTGTAATTCTTGACTATAGAAAGAACCTATAATTTTTTCTCCTTTTAAATCTTTTATTTTATAAGTAATAGGGTTTGTATTTAAAACTTTTTCAATTACAAATATTTCTTTTGTCCAACGAGTAGTATAACCCTTTTCAAATTTACCCTTCTTCTTTGTTATTCTCACACGATCACCTACTTTAAATTTAGGTTTTCTAATTTTTTCTTCTTTTTCTGGATATAAATTTTTATACACTCTTGATTTATTTTTGGATTTACTCGCTTCAACCGGTGTCATTTTAATTGAAGAATGTACCGTATTATTATAGTTTTTAACTAATTGATCTAATACGTCATAATATTTAAATGTTCCAGAGGCAGTAAAATATCTATACATATGTTGTTTCATTGTTCCTATCCATCTTTCCACTACACTAGATTTTTCTTCATTCTCAGTTGAATATAACTTTATGTTATTATCTTTTAACAATTCTTTTACTTGTCGATTATAAAATTCTGATCCTTTATCTGACCACACAAAGGAAGGTTTTCTTTCTTTAAATAATTTTTTAAATGCTTCGCTTACCGTTACACCCGTTTTATTTTTTAACGGAATTAACCAACTATATTTACTAAATACATCTATAACCGGCAATAAATATTTATAGTTTTTATTTTGTTTTGAGTATTTTTGCATATCTACCAAATCAACTGCCCATGTCTGATCAACAGAATGAACATAAACACGTCTTTTAGGAAAAACACTCACAACCCTGCGATGTAATTCATCTGCTAATCTATTTGTTAAATTTGTAAACACCATTTTAAATAAATAAAAATTCTTTTTTTAAAAATGACAGACGAAAAAATTTGTATAAAATGTAATGAATATAAAACATATAATAATTATTATAAAGATTCTAAAGCATATGATGGATTAAAAGCAAAATGTAAAGAATGTTTATACTTTGTTAAAAGAAATTATCGAGAAAAAAATAAAGAAAAGTATAAACAAGCGTATAATGAATTTATAGAAAGAAATCCAGATTATCAAAAGAATTATTATTTAAAAAATAAAATTAATAAAAATCATAATTAAAAATTTATTTAATAAAAATGGTCAGTAAAAAACCAAAACATTTAAAGATCTTATTACTGAAACTGATATTGATGATATAGAAGAAGATGACATAGATAAATATATAAAATTATTAAAAAATAAAATAGTTATTAATCATTTTCCTGTAAAAATAAAAGTGATAATAACAAGTGAATTTTCAACACCTATGTCATTTGATATAATAGAAAGTCATTATTCTCATCCTATTGAATATATCATAACACAAAATAATATATCTAAATTCTATAAAACTTTAATACATAAATTTAAAGCTTGATTAGATGAATTTCAAGAAAAAAAAATCTGGTTTTGTTTTTAGAAATATTAAAAGTGTAAAAGTAAAACAATATAAATATGATTATCTTAAAGCTTCGTCTTATATTCCTCTTCAATTTAAATCAAAAAAAATTATTAATGTTCAAAACAAAAATGACAACAAATGTTTCTTATGGTCTATATTAGCAAAGTTATATCCAGCTAATAAAGACAAACAAAGAGTATCTAAATATAAAGAATATGAAAATAAAATTAACATGAAAGGAATTGAATATCCTGTAGCAATAAAAGATATCCCAAAAGTAGAGAAACAGAATAATTTAAGTATAAATGTATTTGAGTTAAAGGACCAAAAAAATAAAGAATCTTTAAATCCGTTAAGTAAATCAAACTTAGAAAGTGAAAATGTAATTGATCTTTTATACATTAGGAGTAATGAAAATGCTCATTATTGTTTAATTAAAGATTTAGATAGTTTTATGTCTGATAAAAATAATCATAAATTACTTATATGTAGAAATTGTATGAAAGGATATCAAAGAGAAGAAACACTAATATTGCATAAAGAAACATGTTATAATTACGGATGTTGTAGAGCTATATTGCCTAAATCAGGAAAAAATATTCTTAAATTTGAAAATCATCATTTTAAAAATAAATTACCATTTCTTATCTATTCTGATTTTGAATCAGATAATATTCTAATATTTACAACTAAACCAAATCCAAATGAATCATATACAAATCCAATACTAAAACAAAAACCAAATAGTTATGGTATTTATGTTCATTCGGATTATCCAGAAATATTTAAATCACAATACTTTTCTTATGTTGGTAATGATACAGTAGAAAAATAGGTAGAAAAAGTTATACAAATATTTAAAAAAATAAATTATAATATTTACCTTAATGAGAAGAAAGAACCAAAATTAAATAAGAATGAAGAAGAAAAATTTCAAGAAGCAACTGAATGTTATATTTGTGAAAAAGAATTCCAAGAAAATAATAAAGTAAGAGAACATAATCATCTTTCAGGTAAATATAGAGGAGCATCTTGTCAGTCGTGTAACACAAAAGAAGGTAAAGCAACGAAATTAATACCTGTATTTTTTCATAATGGGTCAAATTACGACTTCCATTTTATTATTGAAGAACTTATGAAATATGAAGATGAATATAATAATGTTGAACCTCTTTCTAAAAACTCTGAAGAATACATTTCAATAGATTATGGATCAAGTTATAAAAAATTAAGATTCCTAGATTCATATAGATTTATGGATAAAAAATTAGCAGATATTGCTAAATCAATGGATACATTTCCTATTTTAGAAAAAGAATTTAAAGGTAATACAAATCTTTTAAAACAAAAAGGATATTATCCATATGAATATATTGATTCTATAGAAAAATTTAAAGATAAAAAACTTCCAGATATTAAAGAATTTTATTCAACATTAAACCAAAAAAAACAATTACAAAAGAAGAGTATGAACATGCACAAAAAGTTTGGGAACATTATAATTGTAAAACTTTATTAGATTATCATAATTTATATCTTAAAACAGATGTTCTTATCTTAGCAGATGCTTTTGAAAAATTTAGAAAATTCTTTTTAGAAATTCATGAAATAGATCAATGTTATTGTTATTCTGCTCCTGGTTTAACATGGCAATGTGGTTTAAGATATACAAAAATAAAACTAGAATTATTAACTGATTATGATATGTTATTAATGTTTGAAAAGGGTATAAGAGGAGGATTTTCTGGTGTT
>MJUU01027670.1:0-15613 GCA_002080025.1 Modiolus philippinarum
AGTTCAAAATGTGTAATTACAACTCTACCGTCAGCAGCACTATCGGCCCCTTGTATAATAAATAATCATCGTTGTTTATTATTACCGTTATTCCCATCTGTGCCGGGGGTAAAAGATTTTGTTCTAACGAGGCGAAGAACGAAAATCTATTTAGTGGTATTTCTGCTGTTACTTCTGCTCGTGCGTTAGTTAAAGCTGTTCTCGCCTTAAACCCTGTATTAGCATCAACAGCGGTTGCAACATTATCAGGGTAAATAAAGCTGTTTTTGCCTAAGCTGTTAACATAACCATCTGAAAACGTAAGCAATGATTTGACGTGATTTGCTAGAGATAAATTATTACAGTCGTAAACTGTTTTTCCGTTTTGGTAGACTGTCATTTGACTAAGAAAATTTGTTACATCTGAAATAACAGATACTGTGTCGTTGACCGGTGCTGCTCCGTCAGCTAGTTTATCTACTTTAAACTCAATTAAAAAATACCCATTGTACCAGTCATAAAACGAAGCCCTATCATTTATGCTAAATTTGTAATCCGTTTTGACTTGTGCTTCTCCATTTTGTGGAGTTCTTATGGGAGTGTCTAGTAAAAAATTACAATACTCATATCGATCACAGAACTGTGTTCCCCGTAACATTTTTTATTACTGGATTATTATTTTTCTTTCTTATATAAAGATGATAGAGTTTATAAGCAGTGTCTTAAACAGGTTAAACAAGAGTCTTGAGCGTTTGAAAAAGAGTAAAACCTATAAGATTTTTGTTTTACTTATGAGATGCTTAAACTGGAAGCAACGTAAAAAATGTGAGTGAATTAAGACCTCATTAAAAATCTAGCCCGTTTTACCCGTCTCAACTGTAGTGAATAACAAATCTTACATGTTTGTTTTTTTCTATAGTCCCGTAGGTAGAGTTGATATGGGAAAAAATCTGCGGTTTTCAAAAAACGTTTTTTGAAAACCGCAAATTTTTTCCCATATCAACTACTCAAATTATGAATATTCATTATTGTGTTCATTTTCTTTTGTTTTTTTGTCATTCAATGTACCCTAAATTAATCATTATCTATTTTCACTATAAAATCATTTTAAACAATGAAATCTAGACTTTGCCATATGCTATCATTTGCCAATTTAGGATTCAAACATGTAAATATCCAAAACCACAAAATGAGATTATGGCAACAATTGTGATATATATATAACTCATAACATATTTTAAATCTAGGGGTGAGAAATGGATGGATTACACGATGAAACAAATACAAATGATAAGAAGGATCAATCGGAACTTTGCACTATATGTCAAGACACAATTGACAAATACGATTTCGTAGAAACATGAATGTTGAATGTTGCCACGTATTTCATGACGAATGTATGAAACATTGGCTACATATAGCCACTTGTCCAAATTGTAGGGCAAGATGGATTGATCTTCCCTGCTGAGACACATTTCCTGTCCTTATAGGGACATAAAATGTTGAGTGTAATTGGTTTCCAATTTCCTCCCGCTATCTTTTGATAGGTCAGAACGCCGAAATGAGAACAATTCCATCTGCTTGGCTTCTTCGGAAAAATAATTCCACCACGTGAAAAGCCTTTAATTATTGTGGTCTGAACATGTATATATCAGTTGAATATTTGATATTGACGAAAAAAGTTTAACATGGAGTTGCACNTTACCCCCCCCCCCCCACACACACACACACGATAACAGAAAATTACATCCCAGTTCTTTTGTTCTTGCAGGGGTGAATTAAGTCGGATCACCCCAGCAATCTCACCCCAGTTAGAACAAAGGATATTTTTCTTTTTATTTATCATTGTCAATACCAGACTTTTAGAACTGTTCAGTTTTTATACTTAGTAAAATTTTATGTTCTGCTATCCATAAAAGTTTTAAATATAAAGATTTTAAAACTTTGAAAAATACCATTGCCCATAGTGGGATTCGAACCAGGGTCGCCTTTACTAGACTTCTGCCTTACCTATTACACCACGAACTCGTTGCAATTTCCGTGTTAAAAATTGTACATGCGTTATGGTCTCATGTGCATTTACTCCATATCCTTTCGTAAAATATATAAAGTATCATTGTGGGACACAATAAGGATATTTAATATATTTGCTGGATGTAAAATAGTTATCACACTCGTACTTGGTGGGTGTCTTTGGGCGAGAGATTTATTATCGCTCTCGAGTCGAGTCGAACTCCGTTCTCGGATAATCTCGCTCGAACACCAAGAACGGAACCAAGATGGCGACGAATTGGCTTTAAAATGTGGGCATATATTAAATGATACGAGAATTCGGTGATGTTGTCTTGACTTTTTTATATTGAGAGGTTTCTGACGGATATACTTGACTGACATTCATTGCTAATATAGCAGGTCCACATTAACTGTTAAAAACACGGCAATTCATCAATTCATGTATATTTACTGTACCACACGACAATGCCAAACAATTGAACAAAATTGTTCAAACAAAAAGTTAAAAATGAACAGAACACCACAAAACTAAAGTACTTGCACAGAAACCCATACAAAAATTGGAGGTAAAATCAGGTGCTTCGGAAGGGTAAGTATGTTCTGCCTCAACTGTGGCACTCAAGGAAAAGTCCGGTTTTTTTAACAGTTTAGTTCGGTTATAACTCTGGATCTACGAAAGAATATGGATTAAATGAACACGAGACCATAACACATATTTTAACTCCAACTGCAATAAATTTGGTGAGCTGTATATGGCCATTTCGGAAATTAATTCCTCATCAGCAGAACTAGAACCCCAAAACATAGGAAATCCACTATTTCAAAAAATATTCAAACGGAATCCGAATAATCGGTAATATCGATTATAGCTAAGGACACTCCTGTATTGAATATTCACTTTTTGAGGTTTATTGGAGTTGAATTAAGAACTTTCTCTGTAGCATCTTAGTGATTATATTACTTTTTTGTTTATTTTACGTGTACACTACCTCTCCATATGAAAGAATAACGAATCTGCTAATCAACGTGAAAAAAGGCCTCATATGTCAACCGGTTATCGCGCTACAAATTTTAATTATCTTCAAAATTATTTTGAAACAAGAAAAAACAATTTTCCGCACTAAAAGAATGTATTAAAGATCGCTGTTCAATGTAATCGGACATTGTTCAAATTCACACAGACTTTTCTCCCCAGTGTCCGCCATATTTGTTCTTGGCACTCCTATCAAAAAGGTGGTGTGAGATTTCGACCCGCGAACAGTGTTCTCGGGTTGATGTTCGTGTCATTTGGGCGATTTTTTAACCCGAGAACGTCGTTCGCGTGTCAAGAACAGCTCGCCCAAAGACAGCCGGTGTGTCTGTATGAGCTCACACATCTGGCCTCCGGCTGTCGGGGTGATCTTATACAGACACATCGTGTCCTCGTGTGATAACTATTACATAAATGTCCGACATAATTAACACTATAGGAGGTTCATGGCAGTTAAACATATAAACCATATAGAGGCTGCTCACCAATGTTGAAATCAATCTTTCTTGTAAAAGCTGTGAAAAATGCGACAAGAAATGATGTTTCACTTCATTTCCTGACTAAGTCCACATTTCGTTTAATAGGAAGTACACATCAAGGCTGTCATTCGGTTACGCCGATAAAAATGATCGTTAGGGATTTGTATCGGCGGTTAAGTCTTGAGACCGGATCGTAAGGGATTTGGTGACACCATCGTGAGGGATTAAATTGACAATTATTTTGAAAAAAACTTGATTTTTTGAAAAAGTAGAGAACTTACTGGAAAAAAGAAATGTGTCTGTCAAAATGATTATTATCAGACTATCGCTTTATAGGACAAAAGAAAATATTTTAAAAGTACAACATGCTGCTCAGAATTACAAAAGGCGACGTTGAACCCTACTTACTTTTTTGAAGAACAATAGCACATTTATTGCTTTTTTGGAAAAAATGTCTTTGCTGGTTGTTCAAATTTCTGCTACAACGTATATTTTTTATATAATGCTTACTAATGATGGGTTTCCTTTTTGTACTAAGTAAACGATAAAAACACAAAATATGATTTTGTGCATTTTCATCCAAAAATGATCGTGAGGCATGAGGTGACGAAATTTATGATCGTGAAGGATTAATTGTAAGAAGAGAAATGTGTTTTTTCTCTCCTATTCATTTTTATATACGTGTGTGTCTTTATTTTTCTTTACTGTGCCGTGCTCATGTTATTTCTATTTCTTTGTTTTTCCAATGTTGCCATTGTCCTTGGATTGTTCGTTTAAGACTGACGATTCGGTTCTCACTTTCTATATTCAGCAATCAAAAGGCACATTAAACAATGGTAAAATGTTAATTTTAAGTATTTTCAAAAGTGCAGTAGTGTTTATTATTACATTATTCCTGTTACCGCGGGAAGCATATGAATAAGTATATTCACTATATTGAATCAAATTGTCTGATTTCTTAATTCATGTCGTTCGTCTATGGTCTCAAAAAGATTTAAAGTTAATGTTTCCAATCAAATCAAATGAAATTCGATTGACCTAGAATACTGGAAAAGCTCTTAAAGGGACCCACATAACACACTTTAAACTAAGAAAAAAATGTTTATTAGTATTTCATTGAAATTTGTTGTATGAGCGTGATTCATGTATGCTCTTATGCTCTATATACATTTCAGTTATGGTGCAATTGTGGTTTAGAGAATTTCTCATATGGACTAGCATATCTTAAATTTAAACATTTTTATTATCTTTTTAATATCAAATTATTCTTCTTACCACCTGTTTGTTGTGCCCACATGTCTTATTTTATTATGCCAAGTTTTCTTACTTTTGACTCTTATGAGTGCCCTGTGTTTGTTAAAGTGTTGTGATTGTCTTCTGTTATTCTTTTGTCTGGCAACGGATGACAGCGATTGTACACTTTGCCAGGTAATTTTATGTTTGTTGACAACACCGCATTCATGAATGATAAGCATGGCTGTAGCGTTGCTCGACAGTTAGCAGTATGGTTATTTCACTTGAAGAACAAAAAAAAATAGCTTGGTTCCATTGCTTTTTATTAGCATGTATTTGTAGAGGTTTTTCTCATATGCATTTACTCCATATCCCTTCATTTCTTATTTTAGGTCTTAATTTTATTTTTTTTAAGGCAAACCAACCTTCCTTGGATAGAAAATAACACATAAAATCAACGTTTAAATCTAAACATCTTATTTTTATTAGGCTTAAGCACTGAAAGAAATGCGAGCATGAGTCTTTGAAGCAATTTAGTGTAAAATGAAATAGCATTTGATATAAAAAAAAAACAAAAAAATACCGAAGTTGCATAAAAACAGTAAATTCCGTTATGCTGTACACGTGTTTCAAGGAGTAACCTCTCCTAGTTTCTAGAAATGGCCATGAAAATAATAAACAAAACACGTTTGAACAAAAATAACTCCGTGTCATCCCCATTTTTAGTCGAACTTTAAAGGTATGGTAGGTAATTCTTGATAAACTCCCGGGGATAAACTACATTTCTGCATATGAGGAGACATTGTGCAAAAATGTTAGAGAGAAATCATGAACATCAATAGGAAGAAGAATTTTAAAAGATGGTCATGTACAGAATTACAATTTATTGTAATTTTACTGTTTATTCTTGTAATTGTATTCTGTGCTTTGCCTAGACTGGAAATATTTCTTATGTGTATTTAATCCATACTCTTCTGTCCCTTTGTTTTATAATTATCCGGTGAAAAATAATTTTAAATATAAAGACAAAAATTCCAATTTCAATTTTTGATCGACACCATGAACTTATTGATCACTTTGGGATATCCGTGTTACAGATGTGCACAGACCTTCTCCTTTGACAGTTTGATTTGTTACTTCTACGTTTACCGAATTTGACTTCCACCGGATGTGACATGTTCAACACGGCGTGTGTTTTATAAGAAACAGGAGATGCTTACTCTACCGGTGCACCTGGCTTCGGTATCATGAACTGTCTTAGGCTTAATGTTCAAGTTTCAATTTTTTGCAAAATAGAATTTTTTCTCGATTTACGGAACATACATAATCTAAGAACGGCTGATATAAATTTGAAGCTATTGTCTTGGAAAGGAAGGCTAGCAGGCTAAATTTCATGACCCCGAGGCCTGGTCTCAACCTTAGTTTTTGTTTGGGTACAAGTATTGTACATATATTTATTTTACATATATTATTCCACTTCTTGAATATGCTTGTGAACTATGGGATTGTTGTAATATGAGTGATGTAAATAAAATAGAACAAATCCAACACGAAGCAGCCAGAATAGTAACAGGCTTGCCAAAATTTGCAAGTATTGAATCATTATATTTTGAAACGGGCTGGGAACCTCTTCGATCTAGACGAGAGAGGAGAAAATTAAACATATTTTATAAAATGCACAATAATTGTGTTTCATCTTATTTACAAGATTGTTTACAAAATTTTACGCCAGTTAGTAACCAAAGGGTGTTAAGAAACAACAGTGATTACAGAATCCCATTTACCCGTCTTCAAATTTACTCTAATTCATTTTTTCCCTCAGCAATTAGATTATGGAATAACTTAGAGTCCGATATTCGCAACCTTCCAACAATAGGGAGATTTAAAAAAGCCTTGAACTCTAATAATTTTTCAAAACCTCCAAATTACTATTGTGTAGGTAATCGATATCTTAATATACTGCATACTAGACTCCGGCATAGAAGTAGCGCATTAAATGCAGACTTATTTCGTGTTGGTTTTACTGTTGATCCAGGTTGTGCCTGCGGATGGGTGATAGAAGATTCCCTACATTACTTTTTTGAATGTAATAGATATGTCAGAACCAGAGAACAATTTCGAAATAAGTTAGCTTTTCTATCTGAAATAAATATAGAGACTTTACTTTTTGGCAATGACACCTTATCTGATAATATAAATTCACAAATTTTCAAAACAGTCCATTGGTACATCAAACAGACAAAACGATTTGAATTGCAGTAAGCACAAAATTCATTTAGTTACATTAACTGTTTTCTTTTCTTTTTTTTTTTTAGAATTTCTTATCTCTCTTTCATTCTCACCATAAAAAAATTGTTATATAGCTCCACACATTCAATTTTGTTATGAGATTTACATATAAACATGATATTCTGATATGTATCAGTTTTTCTAAGTGTATTACATCATATTGCTGACGAATGTAAAATTGTTTGTATATGTAATTTGATTGAAGAGGACCCTTGTAAGTTGTAATAACTTGTGTCCGATTCATTTGTTATACTTTAGCAATAAAATATGTTTAATTTTAATTTATATATTTGTGTCTTCATTTTTCTCTTTTTGTTTTATTAATTGTTGTTTTTGTAGTGTTGATTTTGCCATGTTTTTGAACTAATCTCTTTGGTTGCCCACTTACTTCAAAGAGGGTACCTTCTTGTTGCTTTGATGATTTTTAAAAAGAATAAATAGCTGATCTGAAGTAACTGATCCTTTTAGTTACAAACCAAACATCAATTTTCCTCTTTTTCTATTTAAACAATTTGCTTAATTTGAAAGACCGAATTTATGTGATTTTAAAAAACGGAGAGTACCAATGCAAAAAACCAGCCAGGCGCGGATCAAAGCAATTAGAAAAGAGGAATTCCAATTGGAAATGAAAGAAATTTCTGGGGCTATATTCATTAAACAATACATGATTGTACAGAAAAAGGGAAGGGTTCCAGCCCCCGGAACACCCCTCTGGATCCGCAAATGCCAGCTTAGGACAAATATTCGGTGTCTTTCGATAGGGGAATTTTCAAAGTATCCACTAGTTATCGGTCCAGTTCTGGACTTTGGAATACCCTAGTTATGGATACTATCAACGGGTCACCATGGTGAGGCAAGGCATTGGTTAAGACACACAAGTCGAAAGCCAAAGAACCGTCCAAAGAACGAGCTATTCAAAAGGAGCTCTGACATTTTCCAATAATTTTAATTACGATAAATTTCTGATCTTATAGTCGAGCCAACGCAAAGTATTGTCTAGTGGGAGCGCAAAACTCTGGGGGAAAAGAACGTAAACATTCATCATGATAAATGTATCGACATTGTGATCATAGATACCTATTAATGTCCCTGGATGGCCATTTCGAATCAATTCCTCGTCCGCAAAGCAGTGTCAGAGGATATATATATATGTTCAATATGACCGAGGTATTTTGACGATTGACAGACGCATCTACGTGAATAGAGCACCATCTCATGCTTGCCGTTTTAAGATTTCGTTCGTTCGTGTCTTTGGTTTTATTTCCTTTTTAATTTAATTCTTTTTGATTGCCTTTTTTTGTTACATTTAGTTCTAAACCATTTTCCCTTATTTGACACATCCGTTTTAGTTTCTTGTGCCTCTTACGCTTTTTATTCCAATATGAGATGATTGTTCGAATGTCATTATTATTTGCAGAGAGAGTTTCAAAATTAATCATATATTTATACATTCACACCAACAAACTTTTCATAATCTTGGCAAGCGGCTTATACTCCCTCACGATCATCCTTCACGATCATAAAAAGGTGTAACGTAATCCCTCACGATCTGAAATTGAATAATCTTTTTTTTGCTTGTATTTTGGAACAACGGCAGTAGAATACCGAAAGAACAAAGGGGTGAAATTCACAAAAATCGAAGTCCAAAGACAGGGCAAAAACGAGAACACAGAAAACAATGACGTTAGACACAAAAACAATGACGCCAGACAGACACAAAGCACAGAACCAGAAACCACAACATTCAGAACAAAGGCACTCACAGTGTGAACTCCAGTGAANAATAAATATCAACCAAATCTTTACAATCTTGCAAAAATATGCCTTTGTTTACACTTTGTAGTCCTTGAAAATGTTGATGGCGATGACGTCTTTTGTAAATGTGCAAAAACTGTAGACTTTTAAACTTTTATTTCGATACACTTCTATTAACTAAGTTAAACCATTTTGACAGACATAAATATTTAAGGGAATAAGTGTCCTAATAAATAAATATTTTGAAATGAAATGTCATCTCGTAAGATTTCTCTCGATAAACATCCCTCACGATGGTGTCACCAAATCCCTCACGATCTCTTCTCAATGCTTAACCGCCGTTAAAATCCCTCACGATCATTTTTATCGGCGTAACCGAATGACAGCCTTGCACATCTGCCAGGACTCAAAATTAGAATTTTTTTACTACTAACCATAAAGAGGTTGCTCACCAATTTTGAAATCAAACCCTCTCGTAGAAGCTAAAAAAAAATGCGACGAAAAATTCATCTTTTCACTAATTCACGTTTTCTGGTCAAACAGGAAGTACACATCCGACATGGCTCAAAATACTTTCTTACAACATATCATATAAACGCTGCATAAGGGGCAATTTTGAAATTGATCCCTGTTGTAGAAGGTGAGAAAATGTGACGAAAAAATTCATGTCTTCACTACATTTCGTAACCAAGTCCAACAAGAGCTGTTGCCGAATGGCAGCCAAATATACCCCCGCTGATTGAACCCTGAATCGATATGGTAAGTGCAAAATTAAGTTGGTGTGGACACAATACAGGTGTGGACACAGTACAAGTGTGGACACAATACAAGTATGGACACAATGATATAATCTTCAAGAAAGAACTTTTCACAAGGGTTCCAACGAAAACACTCTGTCTAAATCAGACAAATATAAAATTCACCTTTTTTCAGCCTATTTGATATTTTTACACATCTACATATAGTGTTCTTCCTTTGACTAAAGTTTCTTCAAAATCCTTCAAGTGGATTAAGAGGAGTTGTGCATACGAGGTAACCCATACATAGGGAATCAATGAAAACTCAAAGTCGAATTATCTCCCCTTCCTGGTTTTGGACAATAATTATATTCCTTCATGCACATCTCCATAAAGTGTCCTTCCTTTGTGTAAAGTTTCATCAAAATCTTTCGAGTGGTTTAAGAGGAGTTGCGCTTACGAGGTAACCCATATATGGGGAATCAACTAAAAGTCAAAGTCCAATTATCTCCCCTTCCTGGTTTTGGACAATTATTATATTCCTTCATGCACATCTCCATAAAGTGTCCTTCCTTTGTGTAAAGTTTCATCAAAATCCTTCAAGTGGTTTATGAGGAGTTGCGCTTACGAGGTAACCCATAAATAGGGAATCAACGAAAAGTCAAAGAAGGATTATCTCCCCTTCCTGGTTTCAAACAATAATTATATTCCTTCATGCACATCTCCATATAGTGTCCTTCCTTTGTGTAAAGTTTCATCAAAATCCTTCTAGTGGTTTAAGAGGAGTTGCGCTTACGAGGTAACCCATAAATAGGGAATCAACGAAAAGTCAAAGTCCAATTATCTCCCCTTCCTGGTTTTGGACAATGATTATATTCCTTCATGCACATCTTCATATAGTGTCCTTCCTTTGTGTAAAGTTTCATCAAAATCCTTCAAGTGGTTTAAGAGGAGTTGCGCTTACGAGAAGTGTGGACAGACGGACAGACAGACGGACGGACAGACAGACAGGGTGATTCCTATATACCCCCCCAAACTTTGTTTGCGGGGGTATAAAAATTCGGCAAACAGGAAGAAAAAATCTAACATGACTCATAATACGATGTTTCTTACAACTAAAATACCAATTTTGACAGCAACCCCTCTTGTATAGAAGCTGAGAAAAATGCGACGAAAAAATCATGTTTTACTTCATTTCGTGACAAATTCACATTTTGTCAAACAGGTTGTATACATATGAGGGGGCTAAAAATTAAAAAAGATCCTTACAATTAACCATACAGAGGTTGCATTCCAGGTTTGAAATCAATCTTTCATGTAGAAGCTGAGAAAATGCGGCGAAAATTTCATGTTTTCACTACATTTCGTAACTAAGTCGGCAAACAGGAAGAACCCATCTGACGGGATTAAAAAATACGACATTCCTTACAACTAGCCATATAGAGGTTACATACCGATTTTGAAATCAATCCCTTTTGTAGGAGCTGAGAAAAATGTGGCAAATAATTTTCGGACAACGGATGGACAAGGTAAATACAGAATACCCAACTCTCTATCGAATGGGGGTAAAATTAGAGATGGGAAGGAATGATAAGAAGACTGAGAACAGACGGAAAAGCCAGTGTATGCATAATACCCACTCTCTATCGATTGGGAGAATGAAAACACTGAGATCTCTGAAAAATAAACATTATCAAGTATTCACATTTAAAAGAAATTTTAATGGGATGTAAAATTTTTAACTGCAAAAAAAATGTATGCTATTGTACGCTTCTAAAGAGGGACCATCAAACCCACAGCTTTTGGCTAAAAACATGCAGTTGGAATATTTGCTAAACGAAAAGTAAAGTTGGTTGTACCACTGACAGGGATATTTAATTAACATAATTACATACAACAAAATTTGTCGCAACTCTTTATACAACATATAAGGAAGGCATTTATGTACTAATTTTTGGAAAGGAAGGGGGGTTAAGCAAATACAACATCATAATTTCAGAACAAAAAAAATATCGCCCTCCCACTTTTTTTCAAGAATATAAATGCATGTTTTTGGATTGTTCGGATAGATCTTAGATCTTTTGAATGGCATATTAGGCATCACTCCCACAATGTGTTTCTTATTATAGTGTGCGGAAAGCATTTCCATTTGTTAAGTCAATAACATCGGTAAATATACCTTTTGGAGAGAAAAAAATAAGATAAATGATAATGGGTCTAAAATACGTGTAGCCATATGTCCCCCGCCGCACAAAAACTTAAAAAAAAACGCTTGTTAAAAAATGTAGAAGTAACTAGCTTCCAGTTTTGTACTGATAAAAAAGAGTGTTCTAAACATAGCAATAAAATTGGCAAACGCATTTCAGATGCAAGAGACATGGTTCTAGTACACACAAATTCCTGAAACTCAAACATTTAGCAGAAGAGTTTTTCGAAAATTTCAGTGCTTTTGTCTGTTTTCCATAGCAACCAAGCACTCCACATTCCATTACAACCCATTTTACATCACCTTTAAAAAATTGGGCAGGGGTTTTCCTTATAATGTAAGTAATTCATATTGCTGAAATAAAAAAAAGAATTAGCCCCCTTTGAAAAAGTAGTGGTTCCTCCTTATAATCTGGGTGATGTATATTGCTGAAATTGTAAAAAAAATGTAAAAGAATACTTTTTCTATATCTTCAGAGCACTTGATTGGTTTCCATCTCAACCAAAAGCTCCCCTATTCATTACAACCCATATCAGATTACCAATGAAAAAATTGGTTCCCCTAACTAATAGCTGAAATCAAACATTTCGGCCCCCTTCAAAAATAAAAAATCGGGCAGGGGGTCCCTTTATAATCTTGTTAATACATATTGCTTAAATCGTAAAAAGCATTTTATTTGTAAAATTTCAGTTTTCTGGCTTGGTTTCCGTGGCAACCAAATCTCCACTATCCATTACAGCCCATTTCAGACCACAATTGTAAAACTACAAAATGACATGCCCCCGCGCAAGGTTTAAATTAGGGTGTTATCTCTTAGTAATAATACTTGTGTCTGTAAGACACATATGATGCCCCCGCAAAACACATGCCGAGATTCCCCAAACACACATGATGAAGCTCCAGCAAAACCCAAACTGGAGTAAGCCAATAGGACTGTATATATAGCTAAGTTCAACAATTTGTAGAAACTAACTTAAAACACAATCCTTACCCCATGCTCATGCTTAAAGTTGTTACAAATGATCTACAAAATAAAAACTTTGTACCATAAACACTGCAGGAGAACATGCTTGGACAAATAGTGGACATGTATTAATAATATGAAAAAATTCAACAAATGTATATTGTTCAGCTAAATAAACCAAAATCAAAGCCGCCGTGCGCGGTCCCGGCTTATGAATAGGCCCGCAGCATCCTCTGAGCTTGGAGTATGAGTCTTCCTAACAGAGGACCCCGAGGGAATCCCGGGGTATAAAAATAGGACCTGCTGACCCCGTGGGAACCCCGGGATATAGAAATAGGACCCATTCCGTGGTTGTGCGGGATTAATAAGTACACAACCCATCTTTCGGATGGGATGTAAACTCAGGTCCACGTGTTGGAAGAAATGCCACGCTTCCTGCACGTTAAAGAACCCTTGTAGCAAGCTTTATTGAGTGGTCCGTAGGTGATCGGCTACAAGGCTAAATTACTCTAAAAATACCCTCCCTTTTCGATTTCACCCTAGTTTTCCAGTGGCAGTCAGAATTTCCTGTCCCATGGCCCTTTCCATACCCCAAAGTGATTATTTATCAACAAACTTGTTCTCGTCTTGATATAGCTGAAATATTGCTGAGTAGACGTTAAACAATATTCAATCAATCAATCAACCAAAATCAAAGTCCTTGCCACGTGCATATCTTTAATATATGTGCAAATGATATGCTAAATAAAGAATTTCCTAGAATAAAAGCATGAGGAGGGATTGCGTGGACAAACTATGTGCACTGTTTTATTAATTAACAAAAAAATGACTGAGTTCAACAATGTTTATTTTTCAGATAAATGTACCAAAAATCAAAATCCTTCCCACATGCACATCTCCAATATAGGTACAAATGATATACTATATAAAAACACCCTAGCATAAAAAGTGAAGGAGGATTTGCGCGGATAAACTATGTACCCTCTATTACTAGTTCAACAAAAATATGACTATGTTTAAAAAATGTAATTTTTAGAAAAATGCACCAAAATCAATATCCTTGCCACATGTACATCTTAAATATAGGTACAAATGATCTGCAAAATAAATACATCCTAACATAAAAACTATAGAAGGTGTTGCGCGGACAAGCAAGAACTGTCGACGAATGGCGTCTAATTATACCCCTGCTCATTGTACCATGAATCATATATGGTAAGTGCAAATTCAAGTATGAACCCAATACATAAGTGTACATAGTACAAGTGTGGAGACAATACAAGTATGGAAACAATGATATAATCCTCAAGAAAAAAAATAGCGTCAAAATGAAAAAGTTGATAAAACAGGAAGTTGTATTTCGATTGGTCTGAAAAGGCATCTAACAATATGGAATGATTATACAAAAGTTTTGACAAATTTTCATGTCTACATCTTTTAGCATTGCTGAGGTAAATGGGGCAAAAATGTGTTACGTACGGGCCCAGATACAAACTCACCTACACATAGACCCCCAAAACAGTGTACCCCATACCCCCAATTTGGGTCGGGGGTATAAAGATCAAAATTATCGGCAAAAAGGAAGTAGATGAGTGACATACTTGAAAAGGGATGACACAGTACAACTCATCATACTTAAGCTTCAGACCAAATATCAAATATCTACGTACACAAGTAGAGAAATCTTTGACGAAAAATTTTAATATATGGCTAAAATAGAAAAAAAAATCAAAATTATCTGCAAACAGGAAGTAGATGAGTGACAGAATTGAAAAGAAGGGACACGATACAACTCATCATGTTGAAGCTTCAGACCAAATATCAAGTCATAAAGAAGCTGAGAAATCCCTGACGAAAATTTTCCATGTATGGCTATAATTGAATAAAAACAAAGTTATCGGCAAACAGCAAGTAGATGACTGACGGACTTGAAAAGGTTAAGCACAAGCTGAGAAATCCTTGACGAAAAATTTCAATATATGGCTATAATGGAAAAATCTAAGTTATCGGCAAACAGGAAGTAGATGAGTGACGGACTTGAAAAGGGATGACACGGTATAACTCATCATACTTAAGCTTCAGAGAAAGAAATCAGATCTGTACCCCTTTCTCTTACGGCGATAAATGCAACGAAAATGTGTTACGGCGGAGCCACACACACATCCACCCATCTACCCACACACCCACTCACACACATACTAAAAAAAGTATACCCCATTACCGATGGGAAGAGGGTGTAATTATGTACCCTCTATTACTAATTTACGCCCCCCCCAAAAAAATGACTAAGTTCAACAATGTATATGTTGCAGAAAAATTAACCAAAATCAAAATCCTTCACATCTTCAATATAGGTTCATATGATCTGCAATATAAAAACTTCCTAGCATAAAAACTGTAGGAGGAGTTGCGCTGACAAACTATATATCCTCTATTACAAATTTACCCCCAAAAATGACTAATTTCAATAATACATATTTTTCAGAAAAAATGTACGAAAATGTAAACCCTTCCCACATGCACATCTTCAATAAAGGTACAAGTGATCTGAAAAAAATCCTAGCAGAAAAAAGTGTAGGAGGAGTTGCGCGGACAAAAATGTACCCCCTTTGGCAAAATCGCCAAAAATGACCAAGTTCAACATTGTATAATTTTCACAAAAATGAATCAAAATCATAATCCTTACCACATGCCCATTTTCAATATATGTACAAATAATCTACAAAATCAAAACTTTCTAGCATTTAAACTGTAGGAGGACAAACCATGTACCCCCTCACACGGATGAAAGACGGACGGATAGGGGTAAATAATATACCCCACCGACTATTTGTCGTAGAGGCATAAAAATTTGTGTAGGGGTTCCCTTTACAATTAAGTTAATATGTATTTGCTGTAATCAATCTTTTTTATGTCCCCCTTTCAAAA
>MJUU01027670.1:56412-74967 GCA_002080025.1 Modiolus philippinarum
TCTAGGTGTAACAGTTACTGAGAAAAGGACTTGAATGTGAAACTATGTCGCAGATTTTCCAAGTTCACTGAACCATGCAATTGAGGTCAAGGCAACACGACAGGTGTCAGACTGCCATGTACCCATATAGATCTCACTCTAGACCAAATATGACAAGTCTAGGTATTATAGTTCCTGAGAAAAGGACTTGAATGTGAAACTATGTCGCAATGTTTATGTGCTTATTGAACCATGAAAACAAGGTCAAGGTCATCTAAAATATATGCTGCTGGAAAGGTCATCACTTGGTGGTGCTGTGGACCAAAGATGATGTTTGTATGTATTACCCTTGAAAAGTTATGAAGGTTTTAGAAAAAAGTTTACGCCGCCGCCGCCGCCGTCGCCGGATTGCTATACCTATGTCTCGCCTTCAGTGACTTTCGTCGCAGGCGAGACAAAAATGGAATGTTCAAGATCAATTACCAGGTAGTATAGTGGTGCTAAAAGATAGCTTTCTGCTCCAATAATAAGACATTTGACTGTCAATCCCCAAAAATCTCTGGTTAAAGATAAATTAACAGCATCAAAAAATACATTTTATCCACTTCTGGTATTATTTTTCTTCGCATTTACCAGTCCTATTAAGAGCTAAGGGAAAAATAGCTCAAAATTTTTTGGGGTTACTGCGCTTTGACCACCAATTAAGATTTACTATGACAAAAGTTTAAAAAATATGCAAAATCAAATAAAAGTTAAAATTGTCATGCACCTATGTGCATTTATGAATGTATTTAAAACTTTGCAGTTGAAAAGTACATGTTGTAATTTAAATAAGACACTTAACGTGGGTCTTCATGCACCATGTAATCAGTAAGTATTTATGCAATGAAAATAGACAAATCATCAAAATTTGCGTTCAAAATTCTTTGTTGGAGTAGCTAAAAGATTACCGGTAACTTAAATTTGGCAAGAATCTTGTTCAATACTTTTTGGGCTGACAATGATATAAAAGAAGATTTATAAGGGTAAAAAACTAAATACTCTGCAAGAAAACGTGAAAGAGACAAGAATAAAGGAAAGGGTGCAAATTAAAGCAAAACTTCTAAAAAAAAACTAAAATCAAATCCTACACCTTCCTGCAGCCAATGACTCCGAATTGCAAGAAACAACATTACCAATAACTGTTTTAATTGTTAGTACAAAGAATATCTTGTAGAATCGCACCAGACTGGGTTTCATATGCCATTCCTGTCTCTGTTGGAGGGGGCTGGGATACAGGATCACGCCCCGTTTTAGCTTGGATTTGTTCTCGCAGACTCTGAAGCTGCATTTTAAGACACTCATAGCTAGATAAGTGTAATGCCTGGATCCATTCATCTCTCTCTGTCTCTGTCTTTGTTGCAAAATGATATGTGGGTTCATCTCCTTCAAACACTAAAAGAGGAAAGAAGTAAAATGATAAGCGTACACAGTACTGGCCTTCCATCATCACAGAGGAACTATTGCGATCAAGTTGCTTCCTATTTGCAAAATTGTTTTAGAGGAGAAAAATACATGTAATGTTCCCATTGGATCCAAAGTTAAACTGTTTACTGTGACAGCCATCTTTTATAGGACTGTGTGACAAATTTTTTAAACAGATATATCTAAAGGTTTCATTTCTAGTGAGCTTGAGGTGTACACGCAAAAAATACCAGATCTGAGATGAAAATTCCCTCCCCTGACAGCTGGAGACATTTTACAGTTTCTCGATTGTTATTTTTTGCATATATCCCTCCAGCCCATTGGATATCTGTTCAATGTCTCGTCTTAATATTTTATTTACAGGAAACCTACTACATATATGCAAAATAAGATGGTTTTGAAAATCAAGTACATGTAGAATCTGTGTCCATTGAATTTCTGTCCAAACTTGAGTTCAAATTCAACTTTGTATGTTCTTGCTGTATATCAGATTTAAAGCCATACCTTCTGTTTTTGTAAAATGTTTTTGCTTCCTCTATTAATAGGTTTTCTAGGTTGTCTACCTCCTGTTTTTTGGGTTTCTTTTGTTACTTTTTTTCCTCTTAAAGAATTTTGATTTTGTTTGTTTTTGTTGTTGTTTTGTTTTTCTAATTCATTTTCAAAATGGCTACTTTCAGAATGAAAAATGCATGTATATAATTTCAAGCTACAGTAAAACTTTGATGGCTTGACCACCAAAGAGACCGATTAAACAGTACAAGCTATCAAGGTCGAACTTTATTTACTCCTAAACAACGGGACAACATCCAAGGTGTTCACACTATTGCAGTTCAAGACATTAAAATTCAACTGTTTGTTTGCTTTGAACTACTAAATGCAATTCTAAAGACTAAGTACTGATATTATAATACATATATACTATTAGTAATTTGTTTTGGGAGTATGGAATTCTCAGCTTGTATTGCATCGAGTGCGAAGCAAGAGATGCAATACGAGCTGAGAAATCCATCCGATCGCGAGCAAAACAAATTACTAATAGTATTTTTGTCGCTAATTTTGTTATTAATATATACCAGATATGTGTTTCTTTTTCTATTGAAATATTTTTTTAGGTAAAACATGTAATTTTTAGTTAAATGCAACGCTTTTTTGATAGGATTATTTTTTTCACGAAACATCACCCGACGTCATATTAATACGCTGTTGCTAACGTTCCATAGAGATTGACGATAATATGTTCATATCAGCGCAGTGCAGTGATAATAGAATTATCGTCGCTCCAGAACAACTGAAAATCAAGCAAATTAGCGATAAATATAATTACCAATGAGGAAAGCATTGTCAATTTCATCATCAAGTTCAATAGTACACCTTTCTAGGACCAAAACTCCAATTGGATCTGTTAACTATCAATAAAAAAATAAATTTTTTTATGACCTTATCTTTTATTCATGAAAGAATCTTATGCTATGCAGCATGACTTTTAAGAAACAATAAAATTTTTTACATTCATGAAGATTCATTGGATATCCTGTAGGTCCTATTAACTCTCAAGTAAAGAACTATTATTTTTTTTTTTGTATTTCTGGTTGTACATGTATAAGTAGAAGAAGAACTAACTTAAAGGGTAATTTGGAGTACTTAAGGCCATGAAAAATTAATTTATTGGTTCTCTGCAGTCCCTCCCTCTTCTTGGGTGCTTGAAAAAACCTCAATTACCCTATTTTTTGTCATTTCAATAAAATAAAAATAAAAAAAATCACCTCCCTCACTATATTTTTGGTTTAGCTGACATGTCTTTTTTTTGGGCAAATAAAAAGATAAAAACAAGAGTGGACCCTAATAGATGTCTCGCCCGTCCCTGCTTGTCGCTAAAACAGTCATGCACTACTCAAGAGCAACCTACAAGCCAAATATTATTACCATTCCACTTACAGTAATTAAGAAACTATTCTAATCAGAAACACTCAACTTTGTTCAATAGACCATGAAATTGAGGTCAAAGTCAAAAGCCATATGGCAGACTGACATGTACTAACCAAAACCAAGCTATCTACCAAATACAATTGACCTATGGCTTGTAGTTATTGAGAAACAGACTTAAGCAAAAAAACTTTACCTGGTCACTGGACCGTGAAATTGAGGTCAAGGTCAAAAGCCATATGGCAGACTGACATGTACTAACCAAGACCAAGCTATACACCAAATATCATTGACCTATGGCTTGTAGTTATTGAGAAACAGACTTAAGCAAAGAAACTTAACCTGGTCACTGGACCGTGAAATTGAGGTCAAGGTCAAAAGCCATATGGCAGATGGACATGTACTAATCAAGACCAAGCTATATACCAAATATCATTGACTTCTAGCTTCTAGTTATTGAGAAACAGACTTAAGCAAAAAAACTTAACCTGGTCACTGGACTGTGAAATTGAGGTCAAGGTCAATAGCCATATGGCAGACGGACATGTACTAACCAAGACCAAGCTATATACCAAATATCATTGACCTATGGCTTGTAGCTTTTGAGAGACAAACTTAAGCAAAAAAACTTAACCTGGTCACTGGACCGTGAAATTGAGGTCAAGGTCAAAAGCCATATGGCAGACGGACATGTACTAACCAAGACCAAGCTATATACCAAATATCATTGACTTCTAGCTTCTAGTTATTGAGAAATGGACTTAAGCAAAAAAACTTAACCTGGTCACTGGACCGCGAAATATAGGTCAAGGTCACATGATTTTGGGTCCGACAGATAGGGTTCACCGTAAGCTACATATGGACCAAATATAAAGTTCCTACATCAATGGCTTCTGTATTAAAACTTGAGTTTACGCCACCGTCGCCGGCATACTTTGCACGCCTATATCTCGCTTTCGCGACTTTCGTCGCGGGCGAGACAAAAATCACCTTTTCATTGAAAAATGGCCCTAGAACCAATTAATTAACTTTGTATAACCTTATTCATACATAAAAGTAGCCAAATTTATCTAAAAACAAAAATAGAGAAATTCAGCAAAACAAGATATTCTCATTCTGTCAACGGGGTAAAGTGATAAATTGCTTTGATCTCAGAATCCAAAATTAAATTAACTTGAGTTTTGTGATCAACAAGTTGCATGTCAAGTTTGAATATAAAGTACGCACAACGAAATTTGCCGCAGCTTAAATCGCTTTAGCTATTTTGTTTTAAATAAGACCAAAATAAAGCATATATGTATCATTTTCTAATTTTTTGCCACTACTCTTGGTATATTTACCGAAATAATCAAAGTTCAAATAAAAATATTTTCCATAGACCTTCATGTTAATTTCACTCAAATTTTAAAGAAATTCGATTTGGGAGTGATTGATGAATGATTTACGCAAACCAACAAACCAATGAAAAGACACCAAATGGATTGCCGATGGATTACTTATTTGCATATAGGGTGCTTGTTTGTTGTTTATTCGGGTGGCCAATGAACAAACAGAATTTTGATTTGTTTACTAATTTACATAAAAATGTTTAGGTAAATCTGATGATAAAATTTGCATAACCAATATCCAAATACCATTTACTTTTATTAAAATAAATTTGTTTACAGGTAAAAAGTTTTTGTTGACACTTTGTCAAGTAATTACATGATTAATTTTTTTCTTCGCAATCAAGATTAACTCCCGACCCACATGTTTTGGTTAATCAATAGACCCCCAGGGCATTATAACAATAAATACAGGTGTTGAATTAACCAGATATACTCCCTCTGTTTTCGACTCCAATTTTCTGTTAAAATAACATAGAAGGGTAATTGGAAACTTTTCAACCCTTTGTTGTAAAATTATGGTAATGCATGGCATGAAGCGGCAAAAAATTAGCTTTCCATTGGTGTATGCCATATCATCCTTTAACATTTACTTAATAAGATATTTGGAGAAAAGTCGCAGCAAATTTCGTTGTGACTACTTTAGTTTCTTATTTTCTAAAGTAAATAAGTCCAAATAAACTTAATTGGTACAAATACATGTATTTAAAAGTAAAGGTAAGTTTCATTTAACGTAAGAAATTACAGGCATTCAACTCGTAACAAGACAACAATGAACATAAGATCTATAACAAGCTTTTAAAAAGACGGCCAGATTAACGACCATTTAGCAATAGCAAATGTTAGGTTCTTGCATGGTTGCAAGGCTTGTGGAGGAAAAAAGCCCAAGTTCAATGCTGGAAAATTGGTGAAAATCCTAAGCTAGGGTAGGCAATTTTGATGCATGCGGGATTCGATCCCACAGTGGTGTCAGCCATTGTAGTTTAAAGTCAAGTGCCTTAACCACTCGGCCACCCTGCCTCTAATTTGGACTTATTTACTTGACAAATGAAAGAGAAAGGAAAGAACTAGGATTCGAGTCACAAAGAGCGACATCAAAAGTAACAGGGTACAAATAACAAAGAAGATGGCCAGAATCTCCTAAACATAGGTAATCAACGATTACAAAGTTCGCCTCGTTATGGCACATGGACACTGAAACCCTATTTGGCCAGGGTGCTCATTTAACATACCTTATGCATGTATACAAAGGCTAGAAGATCTTACCATGTACAGTAACCGAGACCTGAATTCGGACATAAACGGTAAAGTGACCTAATTTTGCTTGGATGCTGACCTACCCGCAAAGATGAATGCACATGCAAGGTTAGATGATCCTACCATGTACAGTTACTTAGATATGAACTCCAACGTAAACTTGAATGTAAGTCAATCATGCGGAAAATATAGGTCAAAATGACATAATTTCGCAGGATGCTGTCCTACCCCTAAAGATGTATGCACATGCAAGGTTAGATGATCCTACCATGTACGGTTACTTAGATCTGAACTCGGACATAAACTTGAATGTAAGTCGATCATACGGAAAATATAGGTCAAAGTGACCTTATTTTACCTGGATGCTGACCTACTGCCAAAGATGCATGCATATGCAAGGTAAGATGATCCTTCCATCTACAGTTACTTAGATCTGAACTCAGACTTAAACTTGAATGTAAGTCACTCATGCGGAAAATATAGGTCAAAGCGACCTAATTTTGCCTGGATGCTGACCTACCCCAAAAGATGCATGCGCATGCAAGGTTAGATGATCGTACCATGTACAGTTACTTAGATCTGAACTCGGACGTAAACTTGAATGTAAGTCAATCATGCGGAAAATATAGGTCAAAGTGACTTAGTTTTGCCTGGATGCTGACCTACCCCCCAAGATGCATGCACATGCAAATTAGATGATCGTACCATGTACAGTTACTTAGATCTGAACTCGGACTTAAACTTGAATGTAAGTCAATCATGCGAAAAATATAGGTCAAAGTGACCTAATTTTGCCTGGATGCTGACCTACCCCCAAGGATGCATGCACATGCAAGGTTAGATGATCCTACAATGTACAGTTACTTAGATCTGAACTTGGACGTAAACTTGAATGTAAGTCAATCATGCGGAAAATATAGGTCAAATGGACCTAATTTTGCCTGGATGCTGACCGACCCCTAAAGATGCATGCACATGCAAGGTGAGATGATCCTACCATGTACAGTTACTTACATCTTAACTTGGACGTAAACTTGAATGTAAGTCAATCATGCGGAAAATATAGGTCAAAGTGACCTAATTTTGCCTGGATGCTGACCTACCCCCAAAGATGCATGCACATGCAAGGTTAGATGATCCTACTATGTACAGTTGCTGAGATATCAACTCGGACCTAAAATTAAATGAAAGCCAGCCAAGCGGAAAATATAGGTCAAAGAGACCTCATTTTCCTGGAGGCTGTGAGTTAGCCCAAGATGCATCTGTACACAAAGTTTGATGACCCTACCCTTCATAGTTACCAAGATATATACCGTAATGCGGACGCGGATGAAGACGCGGATGCTGACGCCGGGGTACTCAAATAGTCCCCCTCAACTTCGTTGAGGCGAACTAAAAATGAGACAGAAATAAGTCAAAAAGTAAGTAACTTTCTTAACACTTCCTATAACCTTACAATGTGTACCAGTACTTACAGATTCTTTGTTCTTGTAGTAAAACAACAGGTTTCCTTTTAACTTACAAAATCTAGTTATAAATGCTGAAAAGACAAATAGAATCTTAAAACCATGTACATGACATATTCTGATTGTTTTGATTTGATCTGCACTGAAGAGACACAAGTCATGAAATGCACATATGCAGATTGATAGATTGATAGTAGCTTCGGTATTTTCTCATTTGAATTCTACTAGTACAGTAAATGTAATTTTAAATTCTATAAAATTTCAGATGTACAAAATTTAGAACAAATGATCCATAATTCTGTAAATTTTCATCCTGTCTGCTTTATTAAGATTCACAAAATGGCTTCTATTGACGTTTTTGATCATAAAACATAACATTATGTTTTCCTCCATTCTAGCCTATTTCAAAGACTGTTGTGAAAATAACCTAAGCTTTATTGCATATTTATGTATGGCTGGATGTTAAGGTTGCTGTTGTTGCTTGATACACATTTGACTTTACATCTACAAATTCTTGAGCTTAATAAACAGCTGCGCCAAGAGTGCATGATACGCCCGTCCCCACTTTAAAGCAAACTGATTAAATGATTCTTGAAATTAAAAACTCCATATGAACAAACATAACAAGGGACTTCTGATATATATCAATTATTTCATCTTATGTTAAAGTCAAAAATGTATATTGGTTTAGGGGTAGTAATGTCTTAAAATAAAAGAATACTAATGTGTAGACAGAAATTGCAATTTCATACTCTTTTGAAATAATCAAAGTCCCATAGCTCTGGAACGAAAAATCCGACGACAAAATAAAACAATAGGAAGCTTTCTTCCGTCATACCCAACAATCCTGCAAAGTTTCAAGAAAAATGTTCAAAGCGTTCTCTAGTTAGAGTACGACATGTGGACGAAAACTGCAATTTCAAGCTTTTTTGAAATAATCAAAGTTCCATAACTCTGGAACGAAAAATCCGACGACAAAATAAAACGATAGGGAGCTTTCTTCCGTCATATCCAACAATCCTGCAAAGTTTCAAGAAAAATATTTAAAGCGTTCTCTAGTTAGAGTACGACGTGTGGACAGACGGACAGACGGACACCGGTATACCATAATACGTCCCGTCAAAGACGTGTGTATAAAAATGGGACATATAATTTAAATAAATTATCTATTATTTCAAGCTTCTTTTAACTGTACAACATTTATACAAATTCTTCAAAATTTCTTAAATAGTTGAATTATTATATGAAATATACTTTAATACTTATGATTTGTGACTGTATATCAGGCTGACACTAAAGCATCACATCTTATAACAAACATTCTACTTAAGAGTGTATGGTACTTGTTTAATCCTTGAAGTTGTATATGTAGAAATAATTCAAAATGGTACAGTCAACTTAAAAGAATTTTGAGTGTTAAATTTTCATGAACAAAAGAGGCATTTTGTTGTTTCCTTTGATATAAGTACATCGAATCATAACATAGCTTAGGATCGTTATACTTAAAGAGGCATTAGAAGATCCAAACATGGAGATTTGAGGGTTTGACTCATAATAGCTGGATCTGTTCTATCCACTTTTCTGGATTTTTTTTCAATTTCTTGAAGAATTCAGGAATTAATTGACAAAAAATGGCCAAAAAATCATGTGGAATTCCATTGGAACACCCTTATATTTTTTGCTTTTTATAATTTTATCAAATATACATGTACTTTTAAAATAATTGAATCTAGGAATTAATCTCATCCATTTTTTCCCATAATTTTGGGTGGACGGGAAAATTCTATTTTATATTTTTTTTATCAAATTTTGTGAATGCTGTAATTTTAAAAGAAATTTAACAGTTAGCCAAAAAATCAAAATTAATTTTTTTGAGGCTGGTAATAAAATTGGGGATGGGCAGGACAGAGTTTAGGATATTTTTTATTACATCCTTATGGCATCGATTTTTTAAATCATAGATTTAACAACATCCTAAAAGTAGCCTACTTTCTTCCTTTTTAAATATCCTTCCTTCAGGTTTATATTTCATAAGAAGTATTCCTTCTTTGTCTAACACCCCCTGTTCTGCCAAATTGGCCAACTCTTTACTGTTAAATCTCATTGTTATAACATAGCTAACAGTCCATTTTCAGATACATCAAGCAAAAGTCTGTGTCAACATTGTACCATGAACCTAAAATAACAGAAAAATCAAATAATATCAAACACTCTCAAATCATTGTTGAGTGCAATACAGGAATTTGGAGTTCACTGTTGTCACCGAGAAGATTCTGCTATTATACACAAAAAGTTAATACATAGAGTGGGAACACTAATTAACACTGTTGAGCTAAGGTTGATTTATATTAAATCTATTTCTAGTGCTCTAGGTAAACTGTTTTTAGTCAATTAAACTATAGTAAAACATTTACAGTGTCATGTGGGCAAGAGTTACAAGTACACCTTAAGTTGATATTTAGCATGTTTAGTTTGGATTTTTTTATGATATATTTTTACTCAAAAAGAAAATTAGCAATCAAGTCATTTCCACTTATTGGAATTTGAGGCAATCATTTCTGCCTTCAATTACATAAGAGTTCCTTTCTAAAAAGCCCTATATCATGATCATTCCATAAAAATGCTGGAATAAATAAGTGCTCTGTGTAGCCATATAAATATTCCCGCCACTCCAGAAATTTGAAACCCCACATTTTATAGAATTTCAATGTTAAAAAGAGGCATAACTCCTTCAGAAATACTTGACAAGGACCCATATTCAAATTTTTCATGAGGCATCTAAGAGCTACATGTAAGCTACATAAATATCATTCAAATCATACATGAAATTTGATCAATATTTTGTAAATATATAAGTTATAAGGGGACAAAACTTCTGGTCTCTAGTAGAAATGTTTGACCACAATAGGGTCTGTAAGTCTCGTCATGTGACTCACGAGAATCCACGATAAACAGGCAATTCAAAAACGCTTCCCGCCAAAACATGACGTTTGAGTATTGTGACGTTAACAATTTTGTTTGAAACATCATATATCTTTGTTTAAAATGTAACTTTCGGGTACAATTTTTGATCCAGGAAGTCCTAAAATTATACGAGACTTACAGGCCCTATTCACCTTGAAACCTACAACTAATAAAATATCAAATCGAACAAGAAATAAATTTGCTACAGCCCTTACTAGGACATTTTTTTCAATTTTAAAAGTTGTATAGGGGCATAACTCCTAAAAAATATTGGACAAGGACTTTATCTTGGAACTCACTTTTGGCATCCTTAAACTAAAAGCTACCAGATAAATATTATTTTAAGAGGCTGACTAATGATGTTTATATCAATGATTTCTTAAAACCCATTTTAATTAATCAAGTATTGTAGACTAAATAAAACGGTAAAAAGAAATGCATAAAAAATTTGGTGGGAAATGGATTTCTCTGGATTTATCCTCAATTTAACATTAGAACTAGTTTAAGTCTTTATCTTGAAACTCATTTTTGGCATCCTTCAACTAAATGCTACAATTGTACCAGATAAATATTATTTTAAGAGGCTCACTCCTGATGTTGTTTATATCAATGATTTCTTGAAATCTATTTTAATTAATCAAGTATTGTAGACTAAATAAAACGGTAAAAAGGTTTGGAGTTTTTTAGAGACAATCGAGTACAGTTTACTTAGTATTTTAAAGTGTTTTTTTCACTGTATGAAATTAATAACCCATTTGGGATATAATATCCTGTTTGGGTTACAATATCCCGTTTGGGAGAGTGTTCCCAACCTGTTAAAGGAAATAACCAAACATCAACCACGTGTATAAAAAATAAATTTGGATCAACTTATTAGCAATTGTTTTTGCCTTCAAATGTTTTTAATTATGAGAGAATTGTGAAAAAGAGGAGTTTTTATATGCAAAACATAACTACATGTACTAATTTATTGCATGTGATGGAAAGAGTTACAGGTAACCACAGGTAAATGGGTGACTTGTAAACATTGCCGTTAGGCATGATAAATGTTCATTAACGGTTCATATAATTCCTTAATTAACAGGAAAGGTGTAATAAAGTTATCATTTGGACAATTACAATTAAGTGACAGGACAATCAACTGTTATAATTATGTAAATGTTCCAGACCATACGCGTATTTGGACTGTATGCATACGATCCGGACCATATGAATATTTTTTTCGAAATACCCATATGGTCAGACTATACGTGTATGGTACGACTGTATGCATATGGTCCTACCGTACGCGTACGGTCTGGTTATTTCAAAGTCTTGCGTGTTCTTGGATAATATATCAATAAATTAATATAACGTATACAATATCATTTAATGAATTAAGCTTTTATGTTTAGAAACAAATAAGATGTTCTTAAAACGATTATTTTAAAGAAAATATAAGAGAAAAATAAGGATTCACTTTACTGTTTTGGAGATTCCTTTATAAAATTGACTTACTAATCTAACGTAATTTGATATAAAAGAATGAAAAACATAGGTAATCAACGATTACAAAGTTTGCCTCATTATGGCACATGGACACAGAAACCCAATTTGGCCAGGGTGCTCATTTACCATCCCTAATGCATGTATACAAAGGCTAGATGATCTTACCATGTACAGTAACCGAGATCTGAACTCGAACATAAACTTGAATGTAAGTCACTCAAGCCGAAAATATAGGTCAAAGTGACCTAATTTTGCCTGGATGCTGACCTACCATCAGAGATGCATGCACATGCAAGGTTAGATGATCCTATCATGTACAGTGACCGAGATCTGAACTGGGACGTAAACTTCGATGCAAGTCACTCAAGCGGAAAATATAGGTCAAGGTGACCTAATTTGCCTGGATGCTGACCTACCATCAGAGATGCATGCACATGCAGTTAGATTATTATACTATGTATAGTAACTGAGATATGAACTAAAATGTAAATTTGAATGCAAGCCACTCAAGCGGAAAATATATGTCAGAGAGACCTAATTTTTGTAGGAGGCTGTGAGATAACCCAAGATGCACCTGCATGCAAAGTTTGATGACCCTACACTGCATAGTTACTAAGATGTAAAATGGACAAAGATGTGGACGTGGACATGGACGAGGACGCCAGGGGTACTCCAATAGTCCCCCTAACTTCGTTGAAGCGAACTAAAAACTAGTGTTTCTTAAAAAATAAATAGAATGTTAATTGAAATAAAATATATGGTCTTCTTGTCTGAAAATCCTAAGAAAAAAAAACAAAGGAACAACAACATTTTTCCCAATCACCCCAAAAAGGGAGGAAATTCCAAAATCTCATAAAAGGACGGTTGAATAAAATAACAACTGAAATTACACAGTGTTCCAAAAAGGAATACCACCTGTCCATGAACAAAACTTCTCAATATAAGAATGAAGATTTACCTTTAAACTTTGTATGAAAATATTTTTTTTCATTTCACTGCTTGAATAACTAGAGGCTCAGACACTGAGCCTGTATCACTCACCTGACAAAATGCTGAACAGCAGGATTTTTCGATGTTCTGTATGGTAGCCATGTTTTTTATGTGAATTTCCCATAGGGCCAAAATAAACTTTGTTCTGTGCTGGCGGCCATGTTTTTCATTGGATCAGAACAAAATGAGCAATCTTTGTTAAGGACCTTCAGTTCATCATTCCTGTAAAGTTTGGTTGCATTTGCTTCAGCAGTTTCAGAGGAGAAGAAGAAAATGTAAATTTTCCCATGGGGTCCAATGTTAAACTTTAGATCCGCGCTGGAAGCCATGTTTTTTATCAGATGGAAACGAAATGAGCAATCTTTGTAAAGGACCTTCCATACATCATTCCTGTAAAGTTTGGTTGAATTTGCTTCAGTGGTTTCAGAAGAGAAGATGAAAATGTGAATTTACCATAGGGCCAATGTTAAACTATGTTCCATGCTGGCGGCCATGTTTTTTATCAGATCAGAACGAAATGAGCAATCTTTGTTCAGGACCTTTAGTACATCATTCCTGTAAAGTTCGGTTTAATTTGCTTCAGCGGTTTCAGAGGAAAAGAAGAAAATGTGAATTTTTCCATAGGGTCCAATGTTAAACCTAAGTTCTGCGCTGGCTGCCATGTTTTTTATCGGATCTGAAAGAAATGAGCAATCTTTGTAAAAAACCTTCCATACATCATTCCTGTAAAGTTTGGTTGAATTTGCTTCAGTGGTTTCAGAGGAGAAGATGAAAATGTGAATTTTCCATAGGGCCAATGTTAAACTATATTCCGTGCTGGAAGCCATGTTTTTTATCGGATCGGAAAAAAATGAGCAATCTTTGTTAGGGACCTTTAGTACATCATTTCTGTGAAGTTTGGTTGCATTTGCTTCAGTGGTTTCAGAGGAGAAGAAAATGTGAATTTTCCCATAGGGTCCAATGTTAAACCATGTTCCGTACTGGTGGCCATTTTTTTTGTCGGATTGGAAAAAAAATGAGCAATCATTGTTAAAGACCTTTAGTACATCATTCCTGTAAAGTTTGGTTCAATTTGCTTCAGTGGTTTCAGAGCAGAAGATGAAAATGTGATTTTTCCCATAGCGTCCAATGTTAAACCTAAGTTCCGCACTGGCGGCCATGTTTTTTGTCGGATCGAAACAAAATGAGCAATCATTGAAAAGGACCATCCATACATCATTCCTGTAAAGTTTGGTTGAATTTTCTTCAACTGTTTTAGAGCAGAAGATGAAAATGTGATTTTCCCATAGGGTCCAATGTTAAACCATGTTCCGTGCTGGCGGCCACGTTTTTTGTCAGATCGGAACGAAATGAGCAATCATTGTTAAGGACCTTTAGTACATCATTCCTGTAAAGTTTGGTTCAATTTCAGAGCAGAAGATGAAAATGTGATTTTTTCCATAGGGTCCAATATTAAACCTAAGTTCTGCGCTGGCGGCCATGTTTTTTGTCGGATCAGAACGAAATGAGCAATCTTTGTAAAGGACCTTCCATACATCATTCCTGTAAAGTGTGGTTGAATTTGCTTCAGTAGTTTAAGAGGAGAAGATGAAAATGTGAAAAGTTTAACGGACAGACGACGGACAGACGGACGGATGACGGACAGACGCCAAGTGATGGCAAAAGCTCACACTGACCCTTTGGGTCAGGTGAGCTAAAAACGGTCAATGCAAGATAAAATTTCATTTCAGTTATATTAGTAATTTATTATTTTTTAAGACCTAATAATTTATACGGTTTTCAGTGGTAGTTAGTGCTACCAGTTTTGACTGTAAAGTACGGTCCAAATACGCATATGGTCTGGAACATAAACACTAATTACTGGGTAATTAAATAATTACTGAGGCCATAAAAGGGATAATTGCTGGTTTTTTTTTAAATGTTCAAATACGATCTTGTAATAAACCGTTGAAGGGTGATGCAAACTGCAAAGGGCATCAGGGGTGCGGCGCCCTTCTAAAATGGGCTAGCGGGAACACTGATAACCATATATCCCAACTGGATATTATAGCCCAACTGGATATTATAGCCCAATTGGGATATAATAGCCCAATTAGGGTTTCCCCCAACCGGCTTAATAAGCAATTTTTGATAGTCAACTTGTTGCATGTTGTAACATAAAGGATGTATAAAATAATATGCCAGCGAAGCTGGCACTTATGGTAAGAATGTAATCCAAGGATATATATTGGTGCCTTTGAATTTTTTCTGCCTATCACATGGCCTTTTTGTATGACCAAAATATCACATGACAAATAAAGTTCATTTATTGGCTGATTTTATTTCTCAACATCATGAGAATCAGTTTGCTTATGCATTTTTTGAAGAGTTGTCAATTTTTATTCTTTTTGTTAATCAATTAACAAAAAATTTATTGCTAATCATTTCTTCCATCAATTAAATCATATGTCTCACCCAGTCAGGTTTCAACGCCAAAAAATTTCCCTTCTGGTCTCCTTGCATTTCACGTTCAAACAGAAACTAGTTCGTGCTGCCATGGTGACATTGACGACGAACCGCGAAATTCTCATGTAGCAATTTATTTTTTTTTTTCACTATTTAGTATTATTGTTGTGGTTTAGAAACATGTTAATTAGTTTAAAATATTCTTGATTCTCAAGTTCCTCCATTCAAACGGTTGGAAAATAACCGGCTTTCAAATTTTAACTCACCCAGTGGCAGTGCCTCTTCATGGGCCCGGATATATTACGTTTGTTGAACGAAAAATCCCTCATTGACCATGGACAGTAATTTTTAAGAAGTGAATGAAATGAAGCAAAATGGTCTTTTTAGCACTCGTTACCTTCCGCAACAGACTGCAAACTCAGACCGCGGTCGTTCTGAACAGGGCTACAATGTACGTGAGGGTACCGAGGTCACTCCAATGTTCTCACAGTGATCTTTTCATTACCTCCAATTAATTTTACTGAAAATGAAATTACAAATGAATGAGATAATGTCTTACCTAGAAGATGAGACAATAGACAATATTTATTGCGCAAACACATTTGCAGTAAATGTAGGGGTTCCCCTAGCCTTTTTTAGAAGGGGAAAAAAACCTGCCCCTTTTGTGTTTCCCCTTCTGCCCTTCTGACAACCAAAGTTTTCCCCTTCTGCCCTTTGAAAGTATATTAAAAAAAATAAGCAAAAAATATATTGCATAAACATTTTAACAATACAAATATTTAAAAACAATGTAAATGGTCACTTTAATGAAAGTAAATCATTAATCATGTGTATGAACAATGATATCATGCTGCTAGATGTACATTTTTATTGCACCGCCTACTGATAAGTTGCCCTCCAATAAAATGCCCCCTTCTGCCCTTTCACCAGTGTCACTTTCTACCTGCCTCTATCAAGATTCTGTGGGAAACACTAAAATGGTTATGGCATGATGAAAAACAAACAATATCAATAACATAATAAAGGGCTACGCAGAGCGCAGCATGATACGACCACAGCATGTCGACCACTGAAATTTGAAAAAGTACAATATAAGGTGAATGTGGACACAGTAAAGAGTTTGACACAGTAACTAAATGGACACAATAAGGGGACTGAAACAATAATTGGCTGGACACAAACTACAGAAAAAAACCAAAAAACATCTAAATACGATGAGAAATAAAGATTTTACATATTTGTGAAAAATTGTGAAAATTGCAATTTTGACCCCTTTGACCCCTTACAGCTCGGAAACGGTGAGAGAAAGGCAAAATCTGTTGACATACTACTGAGAGCTTAAGACAGGGGGAATGTACAGAAAAAAAATCCCATCGAAATCCCATGAAAAATAAACATTTTATGTAATTTGCACATTTGCAATTTCGACCCGTTTGTCCCCTCATAGCTGTGAACGGGAACATGTGATCAAATATCTTATAGCTTAGGCCATATAAATCTTTCATATGGAATCCATTGAAAAAAAAAATGCATCAAAATCGGACTAGAAATAAAAAAATATAATTTTTGTGATTTGCCCCTTTTGGGCCCCATTTATCTCATGAACGGTACATGCGATGTGAAATCTGTTGACATACCCCTGATTTGAAATTTCCTCAAGAGCACACTGAAAGAAACCCCATCAAAATCTGATGAATAATAAAAATTCTACAGCCAATTATGTGAACATACCCAATTTTACCCTTTTTGGCCCCTTTCTTAAAAACGGGATGGGTCACAAAATCCAAAACCCCTCAAAGTCTTTCTTTTGTGGCAAGGAACATTGTGTTAAAATTTCATAAGGATTGCTCAACTGGAACTTGACCAAAAACAAAATTGTCTACAGACGACGACGCCGACGCCGACAACAGCGCCATACCATTATACGACCTCAAATTTTTTGCGGTCGTATAAAAATCGACTGAACATATCATACGTAAGCTAATTTGAATGAATGTCATGATGTGACAGTGGTTTTAAATATTTGGAGGTACTGCATGAGATTATATATCCCTTTTCCCTTTATTTGAATATACTGGTCTTGTGTGATGTTGGCTATATTTTGACTGAAAACTTTCAAAATGAAATGGCATTACGCTTTTCAATAACATAATGCTCAAGTAATTGTGAAAACTGGCAATCCTCAAATAGTGTCTGCTACACACTATACAGGAAATTGTAAAACTTCAGTTCAAGGACCGACAACTACGTAGATCAAAGTTGAGATTGCAATGTACTCAGGCGTAGCATAGACTAGTCACAGTAACATATATGTTGGGGATAAGGCTGGGTATAAATTTGATATTTTCTTCTAAATCTTAGAGTGTATTATGGGACTTGAGTTAAACAGTCGATCAAGTCTTGGAATAGAACTTTTTTTTTCAAATTTGCTCAAAATCCCTTTGATTTTTATTTTTGTCCTTTGATCATTGAAAATTTTGACAAACCTCTTTGATTGAAATTATCAAAACTTAAAAGTTATACAAGTTGAGAGAGCTTGGAGAAGGTTTAATACTATTCACACCAAATTGATAATTAGGTTTGGGATGGGTATCCTTTAAAGTTTGAAATAAATCAGGCTCGGATCCTTACAATTTGAATAAAGGGCTACGCCGAGCGCAGCATGATACGACCGCTGCATGTCGTCCACTGAAATTTGAAAAAGTGTAATTTAAAGTGAGTATGGACATAGGAAAGAGCTTGACACAATAATTAGATGGACGCAATAAGGAGACTGACCAAGTAATTAGCTGGACACAAACTAGGGAAAATAAAAATTAGCCCTGATGACTCCTTATGATTCCTTTTTGACCCTCTATAGCTCAGAAACGGTTAGAGCTACGCCCAATCCATTGACATGATGCTGAAAGCTTATATCAAGAGGAATCAAAAGAAAAAAATCCCATCGAAATGCGATGAAAAATAAATTTAAGGTAATCTGTAAATTTACGATTTTGGCCCCCTTCGGCCCCTCATAGCTCGGGAACGGCAAGAGCTACGTCAAATCCGTTGAATACTTCTGAAAGCTTACATCAAGTAGAATCCAAAGAAAAAAATCCCATCGAAATCCGACGAAAAATAAATTTTTTAGGTTATCTGTAAATTTACAATTTTGGCCCCTTCAGCCCCTCATAGCTCGGAAACGGTAAGAGCTA
>MJUU01027670.1:75177-101542 GCA_002080025.1 Modiolus philippinarum
TAAAAATAAAAAAATGAAATTTTTGAAATTTGCCCCTTTTGGGCCTCATTTATCTCGTGAACGGTACATGCCACGTGAAATCCGTTGGCATACTCCAGATTGGAAATTTTCTAAGGAGTTTACTGAAAGAAACCCCATCAAAATCCGATAAATAATAAAGATTCTACAGTCAAATATGTGAAAACAACCAATTTAACCCCTTTTGGCCCCTTTTTCTAAAACGGGCGGGGCCAGGAACATAAAATTATAGCTCGGGCTAAAGCATGTGCCAAGAAACATCATACTAAAATTTGAAAATGATCTGTTCACTGGAACCAAAGTTATGCTGTCCACAGACACAAAAATACCCAATTTTACCCCTTTTTGGCCCCTTTTTCTGAGACAGGTGGGGCCATAAACCCGAAATTAAAACCCGGGATAGCCATTATGCCAAGAAACCACATACTGAAATTTGAAGATGATCCGTCCACTAGAAACAAAGTTATGCTGGCCACAGACGCCGACGCCGACGACTGCGCCATAACATAATACGACCGCAAAATTTTTGCGGTCGTATAAAAAGGGGGAGTGAAAGAAAATTTGGCAGAGCGAGACGCGAAAATTTTTTCTGGGATTTCTTAGTTAAACATCAGGATATTCCTTTTAAAAAATCATGATTGTCCAAAAATGGAGGAGGTTCCAACCCATGGAAACCCCTTGGATCCGCAAATGTAAATGATAAGTCAATCGTTTTCTACATAATCAATACAGGACTTTCAAGGTAGGAACTCTCGTTTTAATTGAAGGCGGAAAAGATCGCCTCGGATACCACTTAGAAGGAAAACTGTATTTCTCAATCTATTGAAATAGATATATACCACATAAAAACAAACTAGTTATGAAATTGAGGTACATATATAATTTTTATCTCGAAGCCATAAAATGGCTGGAGAGAGATGTTAAAATGACAAGAAAAATCATGTGAGGCTTCAAGCCTATTAACAACTCTAAAAGATGATCTCCGTGCTTCCGATAAAATATAGAGCGCAAGTTTCACTTTGTGTTTTTAAGTTATATTTTTTCATTTTCTTGAGTTGAATATGGTGTTGTTATGTTAAATTGAAAACAATATGCATGTTTATCAAATTACTCGTTTTTTTTATATTTCGTCTCGGATCGACGAACCTGTCGCACAGTAATTTGTCAAAGATGAAAATAACATTTGTTTACCTGTGACAGTGTATTGCATATATTTATAGCAATGAAATCGACATGCGAAATATTTTCACATATTACACAGTGATTTAGCTAGCGCTCGTCACTTTCACCATTGACAGATGTTTTTTGGAAGTGGCGAATTTTTTCAGACTGCAATTCGTCACTTGGAATTTTGAAAATCGCCAAATATGAAAATATCATGCTCATATTCTTTGTTACTGTAATCTAATTGTCCAAACTGACACTTTAATTACACCTGTAATGTCGATTAAAGGACTATTTCAGTTGTAAAGAAACGTCGTCGGTAATTTGTTTACCTGTGTTCCCTGGCTTATCACTAATTACCGGTCAATCAGAGATAACCTGCTTACATGTATGGCAATTAACCATCAGTTGTTTATTAATGTATTGAACATAAAAAGTATTCTTTCGGCAAAATTTTCATAATTAACAAGTCATACTTCCCCTTTGAAAACACTAAATTTTTTTTTAATACCACGTGATTTGATAGTGGGTTATTTCCTTTAAAAATTGTCTTTGAATTTCCATGAAGTTATTTTGTAGAATTTTACTATGCAGATATTTGCTTCAATCAAGATCACACAAAATTTATATTGCACCACTATTTAATCTTAAATGTGTTTAAAAACAACATTTGATTGCTAATTTGAAAAATAATTCATTTTTTATTACAATTATATAGAAGTTTGAATTAAATTATGAGAAAAAATAGAACACTGGAGAAATTAAAACAAGTTGATGGTATAAGAATTAGAATTAAGAATTAAGATTGTTTATTCCAATTAATGGTCCTACAAGGGGCATACAAATTTCATACAATGATTAAGATTCATTATATTGGCATCAATACCTTAAACTGCAATCCATGCTATTACCCTTCTAAATACTCAAGAGGAAAGCATAGCAAAGTTGCAAAGGAAAAAATACTGGTTATAAAAGTGAACACATAAAATGAATATCAATTTGTTACTATAATATGCAAAATAAAAAATTATTAATAATCAAATTATTATCTTCATATTGATTATTATTATACTTTACTATAGAAACTATGGTAAAAATAACATTGGTATTTCTACAGGTAATAGCGCGTAGGCAAAATAACTGTTCGGGAAAGTGCGTGTAGGCAAAATAACTGTTCGGGGAAGTGCGCCTAGGCAAAATAACTAATTTGAATAAGGCGCGCTTTAGCATGTCGAACAAATAACTAGTTATTTCCCTTGTCGTCAACGTAAATGTAAATAAACATGGCTGCCAATCGGTTCGGCTGCAGCACTGACAGGGACATTACGATAATCCCAGATAAAAAAAAAAACACCATAAGTACTTAACATTTGTACAGCAGTATGCTCTTTCTACAGATGAAAAGCTCGGAGTTCGATAGTTAAAGTTTTGAGGAAAAGCCCATAACGATTTTTTTCTGTGGACACCCGTAAAAAGGATTGAAGCACTGGAACTTGCTCCCGATTAAAAAAACATTACATTTATTTCTTTTTTTATAGTTGACTAATGTGTTACTTTTCAGGTCGTGAGGAAGTCCCTTTAATGTAAGCAAATACTAACTCAACACCCATTACTAAATTCATTTGTTTTGGTTTATTTAGACATTTGTCATATGGATTTGATATTGATATCATAAAACACCGTTTTTTTTTTTAGTTTTTAGTTCAGTATAATAATACAGTTATGGCCTTTAATCGACTTCGGATAATATCCATAATTATTTAATCTCGAAAAGCTTATTTTACCTCGGTCCTACGGACCTCGGAAAAATAACCTTTTCTCGATTAAATAATTATGGATATTACCCTAAATTAAAGGCCATAATTGTATATTATCTATTATCTACATAGTACACATTGACCCGCAAAATTAGGAAAGCAAAAGTGACTAATGGTTTCAAAATTCTAGCTAAAACCCTGATTATGGAATAACTTGATACATGCAGACGTATGTGGCAGTTCTTTGGATGACTACGAAGTTTTGCCACATTTAGATTTTCAGGGCTTCGAGATTCATCTCCATCGGAGCTTTGATTCATATATATGACAATTTCTTAACTAAATTTTAATTGATGGAAAAAATTAACCTGAAGCGCTACAAATCAATTAAATATAAATCACACTAAGCTCAACTTAATTTGAGAGACTTAAAGAGGGAGGCTGAAAATGGCTATTCATGATGTAAACATGACAATAAATGTATGCAGACAAAATGCTACAGACAACACAAATAAACAGAAATAAACAAAAACACCACAAAACTGAAGCACTAGCAAGTGTGAACCCCGAAATGAGTTATCACCAGGTCCTCTGGGAGGGCATTAATGATATGCTCCTCAAAATTGAGAAGTCCATTTTTGCCTAGCATAGTTGCCAACTCACATAATTTTCGCGTGTTACACACGCTTTTTCAACGGTTTACACGCATAGATTTTGTCACACGGCGTGTACTTCACACGCATTACACACTTTTTCGTTGTTTACGTCTTTGGTTATAAGCGATATCACGTTTTTCGTGATTCTCTGGACTTTTCCACACATAATGTTGATGTTTTGGTTCTTAGCGCTATCGATCCCAGTGATTCTCCGGACTTTGCATAACCATATTGTAATTCGGGCAAACAACTGATTTTAGATCATTTCAATAAATTTCTTGGTTGGTTACAACGACTTAAGACACGAGTGCAAAGAAATAAACGATATTTTTGTACCAGATCAGTGATACCAAAACAAAATTTTGGACTCCGAGTTCGGTGAATTAATTTAAAGTCAAAGAAAGTGATCATGTAGTGTGCAGTTTACACATTTATATTGGATCATTTACAGAAAGTGATCTAGTACGATATACAAAAGCAAGGGCTCATTTGAAACCAGTAATCTGTCAAAATGGGATCAAGCCAATGGATCGTCAAGGACAAGGCTAAGAAATCTGCAAACTTTTTGCCTTACTGTCCTGTAAATTCAACCAAACTTGTATTTTTTTTAATATGTACCTAGTCATGTAGTTCTGAAATCAGCAAAACTGGCATATACTGAGTACAATAGGAATTTATATTGGTAAATTGTTTTTATATAAATTTTGTACAATGTCAATAATCCGAAAGTATGTTGCGCGTTTTCACACGCTTTTTGGTATCTCATGTCATGTCATGACATGATTTTTCATTGTCAGAGGTTGGCAACTATGGCTTAGTCTTTGTTCATCAGCACAATCAACTCAAGTGTAATGATCTGTCATATTTTGAGACGGTAATTTCGTTGTTGTCTGTTGATTAGGAGATACAAATACAATAGCGAATGATCGAGTATTAGACGCCGACATGTTGGAAAATTATTGCTCAAAACAGAAAGTTCACTATTGGAAAGTTGAAATCATCACACTTGTCGTCAAACGTCCAGTATCACTATACTAGCATGAATAGCAGATTCGGGTAAAAGTCTAGAGTTTCTTCGCTGGCATTCAAGGCTAAGCCTTCCTCATATTATAAAACCGAAATGGATATGTTTTTTGTTACAATAAGCTTTCAAGTCATGAATTTAGAAACGTACGAATCCAGCAAACCAGGTAGAAAAAGGTAATAACCCAGGTGGAAAATTTGTATGCACCACCTTCCTGAATGAAATTGTCTGAATCATAAATGTGTTTGATAAACAAGCCAAAAGTTAACCCAAAGACGGATATAGGAATGTTCACAATCCGGCAAAAAAAAATCCCATAAAAGCCTAAAAGCTTGTTCATTTAAACCAGAGACAATACAATTTTTCAAAAAAAAAAAAGAAGAAAACAAAAACAAAAACAAAAACCCCCAAAACCAAAACAAGAAAAATATCAGGATGTTCGAACAAGGGTACTATAGGCAACGGTTGCTGAAAATATCATTCCCTTTCCTGCTTATGACCATATCCCGTATGGTATCAGACGTGTCTTTGATAGCCCTTATTTGGAATTTTAATATGTCTCTGATACAATTTAAAGGCCTATGATTTATTTTTTGGGGGGGATAAAATCGTTCAAATCAATTTTACCGGTTTGTCATTTATGCAAAATTTACGTTTCTATTCACAACTCCGTTCTGTTTCAACAAGCTCAATTTCTCCAGCAGAAAATCTTCATATTTGAAGTGGACCCCGTGGGTGTTCAGCCTGTTCAGTAATGTTAATGAGATTCGAAACGTCAGTCAAAAATTAATAAGGTAAGATAAGAAAAATTCATTTGGAATTCGGTTAGTTAATATAACAATAACTGCATGAACATAAGCTCTATAGAGCTTTTTACAGAATATAAAACAAGTACATGCATAAATAAGAAACAAGTGGCATAGCAATCATAAGACACATGCACAAAACGTGACTATAAAACAATATATGCACTTAATTATAAACATCCCCAGCAATGTACAACAAGATTTGATAGTACGAGTTATCTCGCATGATCGGTCATCTATATCGATTTTCAAACCACAAAATCGGCTAATGTGACCACATGTGGTGATAAATAAACAAATTTTATTAGCTATTAACTAAGACCGCGGGTGACAAGAACATCCATTTCAAGTTACGTAAGTAAAGATACGATGTAAAAGTTTTAATTTTTAGCTAGCTGAGAGTACCGAGAACCAAAACCAATTTTCTGTTGAGGCGCTCTTTCAAACTTTTGCCGTTCTCGAGGTCATGGAGGTGCTTCGTAACGAATTTTGCAAGATTTTTTGCAACAGGAAAATCCATTCAAATTACATTCACATGACAATTCAATAGTTTAAAAAATGTATTAGACATACTACAAATCTATTCAAATGACTCGTTGAAACAATTTTGATAGAATTTGGTGCATTTCCAAAATTGATCCACTGAGGGAACAAAATGCGGTGGAAAGTGGCCGTATGTCTTTGTGTTATATTTCCCATTTGGAAATTCAAAATTTCAAAATGTATCTCTACACATTTTGAAATTTTGAATTTACAAAATGGGAAATATAACATTTGCAAAGTATACGAGTATATGAATTAACCATGTTGGTTTTTTTTTCAAAATGTCTTGTAATTGCTCATAATGTTAAAAATTATTAAATTAGTATACTTTATCATCCGACGGGAAAATCAACAGATAAAATCAAAATATGTCCATATTAAGAAAATGCTGTTGATCTAGGCCTTCAGTCTAAAGCTTATAAACTGATAGAAGAGAAAGATATAACTGTTCTGATCGAGTCATGAGCAACAAACAGAAAACGATATTTTCTTTATCTTCAAGTCTTTTATCTTAACTAACTGCAATATCGGTATTACTGTGCATGTACATGTATATATGGATTTGGGACAAGAGGGGTCTCATTAATAGGCTAACAATCTTTAATTTCCCCAAAAATAGTTATCAGTAAATTTAAATCCAAGATAACAGCCACAAAACAAGTAATACACTCTTTCTGGTAAGCAGAAAACGGTGCATTTCATTTCCCTTTTACATGCAGTTATCACTGTGTGACAAAGTACTTGAAAATTTAACAGAACAGAAAACACCAAATGGTAAGAAAAAAAAATTGACGACCAGCTTAAAATGCCAAAAACACATTAACAGGAAAGGTCTATGATTCAGTGGGCCAAGATATCGGCTACACTGAACTTTGTCAGACATCCAATCTCTTGTATACGGTCCGTCTAAACACCGCTAAGCCTGGGCTAAGTGCATCTAGCCCCAAAAATTGCACTTAGCCCTATATATTGCATTTTATCATAAATAGCATATGCACTATGGTAAACATATTCATAAAATGATAAGGTGGTTAATTTTTTAGAGACTTTGTTAAAGAAAGAAAGAAGATATTAACTATCAAAGAAGCTCGTGGCATGCATTGTCGGAATCTTCTGTGTAACTCAATGGGTTTATTTTTCTTAAATGAAATCAATGGAAAGAGCGAAAAAGATCTTCCAGCGACGCACGTCCGTGTCTGTATGTTTATTTAGCACGATTATCTTGTTGCTTGGGTTGGGCGAATAGATTACTTCATTTTTATGTACCTGAATATATAACTTGATTTTTTTTCTGCGGAAATTCAGAAGTTTACATGAAACAAAATAAAATTTTATGACTTCCCCTTTTTATATTGCCCTATCGATTATTTATATCTTGATCAAATAAACATGTTTAACAAATAAAAACAGCAGGATTACATAAGTTATTACATAAGTCTTCTGACATAAATTTAATATATCATGATTTTTTCTGAAAAAAAATTTGCATATTAAGAAAACATTATTTTTTGGCTTAACACACTAAGCTTTCACAACAATTCTCACGAATGAATGTTTCGTATCGATCTGTTTTACTATTTTTTCTGTAAGGATATAATCCGGAGTTTGGATGAAATTTGTTCAGTAATGCACATATTTAGGTTAATTTTCTTTATTTTCATTCCAAACTTATTTATATATTTATTAAAATAAAAATTGTTTGACAACCACATTCAAAACACTTAAACATTTGATAATGATCATTTATCATGGAGTCTATATACATTTATATTTGAGATGTATATAAAATTACTATGTCTGACCAGAGACATATAAAACCAAAAAATATACATGTATTGGTTAATTTGTCTATGGTATGACCATGGATGTATTATATTGACAGATAGGAAAAAAAATAACTCTGTCCATCCCACTGATATTCTTTATATATGAAAGCCGCCGACTCAATTCATTAACTCCTTTGTGACAGATCTGCGAAACCGCCACAAACACAAAATTTCATGATTTGAGAGGGATTTTCTCCAATTTCAAATGAAAATGGAAGCAATTTCCCACCATCCAAAAAATATATATTTTTATATATTCTTATTCTACGGAAAGTCGGGATCACGAATATAACTCTTATGAATTTTTGAAAAAAATATTGAATTTTCAATAGGCTTGCAAAGATGGGAGTTCGTGCGTTTTTCATTTTTCCCCCGTTGATTACTACTATAGATGGGGTACACATCTTCAAATCAAATTGGATGCAATTTCTCATTTTCTGATAATTATTAAAATTATATCATTGGAAAGCTAATAAACTGTACTTTTTGAATATAACTCTTATAATCTTGAGATATTAATGTATTTTTGATGACTGAACATTTTATACACCGTCCCCGTATATTTCCATATAAAAATCTTATCAGGCGACTTCTTTATCTGACGAGTGCACAGCTGGATACAATTGTTGGCCATGGCACACATGACATACAACACATAGCACATACAATGGAAATAACAACAACAGCATTTCAAGCCGTTAAAAGAAACAAAAGGACTGTCCGTGCAATAAAATACGTAAAACTAATAGCAATTGAGCAAAGCAATACATGTAGTTTGAACGGTGACGGCCCTATAGTCCGAAGATCCGGTAGTCCGAAGGTCCGATTGTCCGACAAAGTCACAAATCGCTCAATCGGTGAAAAAAAGGTATATTGGAAATGTTGAAGAAGACTTATAGAGATAAGTTGAAGTCTGATGCTGATATTGACGGAAATAAATGTAACATAGAATTGGTGAATACTGATTGTTATTTATTCAAGAGCCCCCNCCCCCCCCCCACACACACACACGCACATTCAGGTTAAAAACAGAAAGCTAAGCGACAACTCTAGCAATTATTATCAGATTCTAGCATAGTTTTTGCAGTCAAGATCAAATTGGTCACAACGGTCCTCGGATGGTCCCTTTAAAATTTATCCACCAGATATCAACACTACATCCATATATTTAATGTCGCGCAAACGGTAGTGGCCATATTTGTCAGTACGAAATGAATTTTTGTAAAAGATCTTCTACACACGATTCCTTGAAAGTTTTAGCTTCAGAGGGGATTGTAAAATGTATTCTACAGAAGGGTAAAATGTTAAGCTATGCTACAGGCTGACAGTCTTCATTTTAATGGAGTGTAACGGAAAAAGCAATCTTTAAATATTTCTAATTTCAACTTTATTTAATTTGAAATTTCGATTTTTTTTTTCATTTTTTCAAACTTAATATTTTAACTTTCATCTCAAAATTTTGACTTTTCTAAGCACAAAATTTTTAATTTTTCACAATCGAAGTTTCTACATTTTCAAACTCAAAATTTCGTATACTTAATTCTCAAAATTTCGACTTTTCAAAATTCAAAATTTTGACTATAAAAAGTCGAAATTTCGACTTTTGAATAACTCAACATTTTGGCAGTTATAAACTCAAAATTTGAACTTAAAAGTAACAAAGAAACTATAATATGCACTTTGATAAATTTCGACTATCTGAAACTCAAATTTTCGACTAAAAACTAAATATTTCGACTTCTTAAAAGTCAAATTTTTATAGTTAAAACAGTCGAAAATTTGAGTTCGAGAAAGCAGAAATTTCTAGTTTAAAAAGTAGAAAAAGTCGAAACTTTATTTGACCTTTAAAGTCGAAATTTTGATTTAAAAAATGTCAAAATTGTTACTTAAAAATCGAAATTTTTAGTTAAAAAAACCCACGAAAATACAAGTTTTAAGAAGTCGAAATTTTGAGTTTGAAAAATATTTTCTTTTTAGTTCACTTGGCCTAAAAGGCCATGTGAGTTTTTGTCATCACTTTTCGTCCGTCGTCAAGCGTCTGTCGTCCACCCGTCAACAATTTCAAAATCTTCTCCTCTGAAACCGCTGGGTCAAATGTAACCAGATTTGACTTGAATCATCACCAGGGAATGGCTTCTCAAAATTGTGTTCGATTAATGGCCGGCCAAACAACATGGCCACCACTGCTAAAAATAGAACATGGGGTAAACTGCAGTTTTTTGGCAAATAACTCGAAATCCATTACAGATATAAAAAATCTGACAGAGTAAAATGATCAGCATGATGACATCTACCTACCGCGGAATTTTGAAATCTGAAAACCCATCTCAAAGTCATAGCCCGTAAAATTTTCAAAATTTTTGCTTTTTTTATTTTGTATTTCAAAAGTGTGACAGATAGAGGTCAATGGTAAATTTCAAAAATGTTCAGCATATCAAGATCTACCCATTCACAAATTTTGAAGAAAATCCATAATCCCTTGTAGGAGTTATTGCCCTTTTTCACAGGATTTTTTTTCTTAATTTTCGTATATTCGTCTTTTATTTCCAAAACTATTGAAGATGAAGATGAAGGTTAAGTGTAAATTGATGAAATGTTTGCCATCCTGTGGCGATTTCAAAACTTCCCGTGAGGAACGTAGTGGACTGAGGGTTACGTTATCGTATCTAGGTCTGAATGTGTTCGAATTCGCGGGGTTCTATTCGAATTAGAACATGGTCAGACCTTGTATTTGTCAATAGTTTATAACGAGCGATAGCGAGGTATAAAATGTAGACCAAAAATGTAAGGTCTTATCACGTTCTTATTTGCATGGAGCACAATTGCAATAATATATTTCGATCCTATATGTCTAACAAAATATTTTTAAAATTAGAAGCGGCCGATAGGACAATATTGGGTTTGAAACTAGCATTAAAACTAACATTAAAATATATCGGAAAACTGCATACAAAACTGGGCGGCATCTCCCAACTCATTCGCTACTCAAGGGCCTGTGGTCGATACAGTGACTACCTTGATAGAGCTCGGTTGCTTACAAACAGGCTACGTAAGCAAGGGTATGTTGCCCATAACTTGAAACTTGAAGTCATCACTACAGAAGTTTTACGGTCGACATCCCGATCTTGTGGACCGCTATGGGATATCTGTTTCACAGATGACAACAGGTCTTTCTCTTTGCCACTAAAGTTTGTTTTCCTCCACCGGATTTGACTTTAATACCAGAGTTGACATGTACAACACGGCGGGTGTCTTATAAGACGCAGGAGATGCGCACTCTACCGGTGCACCTGATCTAACCCATGGTTTTTTATTGGGTCCCTGTTGTTCATTTTTGTATATGTGTGTCTTCATTTTCTTTTCTGTGCCGTGCTCGTGTTATGTCTTTGTTTCTTTGTTTTTCCGACGTTGCCATTGTCCTTAGATTGTTCGTTTTAGACTTACGGTTCGGTTCTCGCTTACCTTAAAACCATGGCTGAGACACAGACACACCGGTGGGTAGAGTACATATATTTCTTCTGTTTCTTATAGGACACCCGCCGTGTTGCAAACGTCAATTCCGTTATTAAAGTCAAATCCAGCATTGCCTTAACCTGTATATTGAATTGAATGGTGACTATCCCAGAAGTTTTCTAAAGAAATTGCGAAGATATTGTTTTACCCGCGTCTGTACGTCAGTTGGACCCTGTCAGTGGAACTCTTCGCTCATTTTTGGATTTATTATTTTAATTTGCTATAGAATTGTTGCATATATGCTGCAGATGCACAATAAGCTTTCAGATTTTTTATATAGTTCTAGGTGCAAACAACAGACCCTCAAGATGTGTTTTTACCCATGTAGGCTTGTCTGTGGAACTCTTCCTACATTTATTTTTGAATTTACGGATTTAATTTTGTTATAGAATTGACGCATATAGCGGTCTGTAGATGTGTAATACGCTTTCAGAACTTTGCTTCCGGCTAAAACTTTGGAAAATTTTAAAAGACTAACTTATTTTTAAATTTTAGCATATATTATATTTTGGTAATTGTTTGGAAAAAAACCAAAATTCTAATAATTAGAATTTAAAATTTGTTTCCTACTTTGGTAAATATCCTGAAAGTCTCAAAGAGCATTTATTTTTTGCAAATCAACCTATCAACCATTCTTTTAGAATTTGTTTCCATTAGTACAAATTAACATTTTCACCAACTGGTTTCCAAAATATTTGATACCATTCTTTGGTAAATTTTTTCCTTAAAGGTTGAAAACCACTTTTTTTTAAATTCTACCTAGCAACCATTCTTTCAGTGTTTTAAACTTTTTTTTCATCAAATGTATTTCCAAAAGAAACCTTTTTCAACAACTAAATTTTCCAAATATTTTATTCAAATTTTGATAATCTCAATGAAAGTCTCATAAACCACTTGGGAATTTTACCCGGCAATATATCCTTGTATTTCTTTTTAGTAAAAAAGCGACTATAATTTGGGATTCAAAATGTAGAGAAAAATTACGCTCAGGGTCTACAACAGCTGTTTTATGTGTCAAAAACGAAGTGTGGGGATGACCATTATTTCTAATGGTGCCACTTCTAGTTATTTTTTTTTATAATGGAGCTTTTATTGTTTACGACCGATCTACCATGGACGTAGATTTTTGGATATGAACATTATTTTTTCCACTGGTGCCAACACGTTATTAGTAAAGACGTCTTTACAAAGGTCTTCAATATTAAACAGTTATTTGAATCCGAATTCTATAGCCCTTTCCATAAAGTGTTGTTATCTTTCCCTGGACTGGAACTCTCCCGTCAAGTAAAGGTACGAACACCCTTTGCTTCCGGTTATCATTCATATACGGTCCGACGACAAGAATTGACCAACAATACATAACTTGAACTTTTCGAGGCTGCAATGTTGTAATTGTAGTAGCGTTAGTATGTAATCCAAATATGAACAGTGTTATGGATTGTGTTCAGGTGAAGAGGTGTGAAATCGTGCATAGCCATAGATAAGATGTTGACTTGATAACCGGAACAATTAATTGTATCTAAATGCCTAACCGAAGTGGAGACAAATGAGCTTTTGAATTGGCCTATTGAACGTTGAAAATTTTGCTGATTTGTTTACCAGCCCAAAGAGCATAACTATTAAGGGACCCAGGATTTGAAAAGTTATAATGTATCATATACTTACACATGTACATTTATGATACCGAGATTTAAATAATCTGAATTTATTAATGTCCTTCAGTAACTTCGGCATTTAGTTATTTAAAAACAGAGAATGTTTCCCGGAATAAGGCTAGTTTTTTCACAGAAAAAAGTATTCCCGGAATATACATAAATCATATCCGGGAAAGTGGTATGTATTATATATCATTACAGGGAATTTAGGATACCTTTATATGTCACTCTGATTTTTAGATTGACTGATTGATTAGTAAGAGTTTAACGTCCAATGAGCAATATTCCAGCTACATCAGGACGAGAACAAGTTAATCAATTTAAAACAAAATTAGTTAAAGAAGAAAGAAACAAAGTTGGAAGGGATAACCGGGTCAAAGAGTTTTGATTGCCACTAAAAAAGGTTGAATTTAGTGAGAAACTATGATTGACTGATTGATTGATTGATTAGAGTTAAACGTCCAGTAAGCAATATTATATTAGCCTTGTATGCGACCCCAGTGAGTCTGCTCTCCTAAAAAGTTGTATGTCTTTACACTGCATGGAGCGTGGCATTTCCCCACACATTTTGGCTACAATGTTTCAACCTGACTTCCCAGCACAGACAAGGGATTCCGCTACCCACAACTGGGGATGCGCCCCGCAGCTCTAGCCGTAGCCCCTGAAAACCGATTCAGGTGCCGAAATAAACAGACAACGTGATCAGAGTAACAGTGGATGAAACTGTTATAATACTTGCTGCAAGACTGAGGTTGTTATCTCCGGGAAGATGTACAATTGTACGCCCTGTCTGAAAAATATGTTATTCTTACTGGATGACAATGAAAACCTAAAATAACTCCTAGTCAAATATGAAGACACATTTGCAAAAAGGGATCCCCGAACCTCGCTCATTGGTGAAATACAAGATAGATACAGCTGAGGCATCACCCATTTACAAACCTCTGAGACGCATACCAGTTATATTTGAGACTGGATAGGCTGAAAACTTAATACATCGGCAAACGAATACCGAAGCAAAAATGAAAATGGGGGAATTCCAAAATAAAAAAAAAATCCAAAATCATGGCAAATTATATCCAACACGATTTGTGACATCATGACAAAGACAAAACAAATCTACAAAAATAATCAAGAACGTCACAAAACTAAAGCACAAGTACTGTGAACCCCTACAAAAACCTAGGTATCATTAGCTGCTCCGGAAGGGTAAGCATGATCTGCTCCACGCGTGGCACTTTCCACACTGCCAGTGACAAGTCCGGTTTTGTCACAGTCGGTGTTTGGCAGTCCCGCAATCAACTCTGGATCTACCAAAAGATATCTATTCTCATCTGTTAAGAAACATTGAAACGGCCTGTCAAATCATGGAAGCGACCGTAAAACTTTTGTAGTGACAATTGCAACAGTGACTGGACATACCCTTGATGTATAAGTTTTTGAGACAGTAATTTCGCTCTGCTGACACAATAGCTGTACAAACTACAGGCACGGCAATAGCGAATGAGTTGTGAAATGAAGATGCCATGTGCTGGATATGTTGGAATATTACTGCTCAAAATACAAAAATACCGAAGTTGCATAAAAACAGTAAATTTCGTTATGCTTTACACGTGTTTCAAAGAGTAACCTCTCATCAGCAACATTAAAATCCAATAAAATGGAAAGCCATTATCCAAAAGTAGTCCAAAAGAAGTACCAATTTCCAACAATATCCAAATAGGAAGCAAACTCCAGTACCAAGGACATCCACCGAGTGCCATACACGGAATGAAACCTTGAAGTATTTTTAAATGGTTAGAATTTTGATATATCTAACAAGAGGCTCTCAAGAGCCTGTAGTGCTTACCTGGACCATGGCTGACATAGATAAAAGGCATTTCCAATAGGAAAAACAAAACATAAAATTTAGCAGATTACTTTGTTTTCTAAAATTACAGTATTCTTGTTTGGTTTCCATGGCATCTGAAAGCCCCACCATCCATTACAGCCCATAACAGAACACTATTAAAACAAATTTGGGCAGGGGTTCCCCTTATAATTAACGTAATAGGTATTGCTGAAATTAAAACAATTAGACTGCATTAAAATAAAAATTCAAAAATTTGGGCAGAGGTTCCCCTTAAAATCAATAGGGCCAATGTAAAAAGTATGTTACCAATTGTGGCTATCTTGATGACTTTCCAGATACACTTTTTGGATGGGACCACCTAAGGACCATTGTGGCTTAGTTTGGTTCTAATTGGACTAGTAGTTTCTAAAAAATCTTTGAATGTATATTCCATAGGGTCCAATGTTAAAACTATGTTCCCTTCTGGCGGCCATCTTGGATAAGGTACGGACCTGCCAGATACCTTTTTTGGAAGGGACCATCTAAGGACCATTGTTACTAAGTTTGGTTATAATTGGACTGGTAGTTTCTGATAAGATCTTTGAATTTCTTTCCCATAGGGTCCAATGTGAAAACTATGTTCCCCGCTGGCGGCCATCTTGGATGAGGTACGGACTTGCCGAATACCTTTCTTGGAAACGACCATCTAAGGACCATTGTGACTAAGTTTGGTTATAATTGGACTGGTAGTTTCTGAGAAGATCTTTTAATTTCTTTGCCATAGGGTCCAATGTTCCCCGCTGGCGGCCATCTTGGATGAGGTACAGACCTGCCGGATACCTTTTTTAGAAGGAACCATCTAAGGACCATTGTGACTAAGTTTGGTTATAATTGGATTGGTAGTTTCTGAGATCTTTGAATGCCTTTTCCAAAGGGTCAAATGTTAAAACTATTTTCCGCGCTGGCGGCCATCTTGGATTTTGAGCAAACCTGCTGGAAACAATTTTTAAAGGGGACTACCCGTGTACTATTGTGACAAAGTTTGGTTCAAATTGGCCCAGTGGTTTCAGAGGAGAAGATCTTTGAATGAAAGTTCACGACGACGGACGGACGACGGACGCCGGACACCAAAAGATGCCAAAAGCTCGGCCCGGCATAGCCAGGTGAGCTAGAAACAGTAAATTTTTTTATAACATGCAAGGTATAATTTTCATGTCAGACAAGTCTGACTGTTGGGCTGGTGAATACCCTCGGGGACCTCTGGTCCACCAGACGTCCAGAGTTGTCAATTTAGAGGTACAGGTCCAGGTATGGTGCTTATAATGGTGTATTATTGGTCTCGTTAATCTCAAGTTCATTTGGGTATACATAGTATAAGGTGAAGGTTAGTCTTATATTGAGGTTTGTTTAATGAAAGAAAATGATCTATATGTAACGGACGCTGAAATTAGAGGACTTTGCTAGCTTATTGTTCTTTTTAATAACTAGCCCTTGTATGAACATGGCTTCACACAAATAAAGAAACAATCTGATAAAAGTGGCGCACAATTGGTCCCGATATTTATCCCTATTGTTGTCCTCCAAATTCTACAACTATGTTATCTATTCCAGCATTGCCATTAATTGCATTCTCCTCTGTATACTTTTTGTGTGAAGCAGTGTGATGTTTAGCAAAATAGGTCCCATCTTTATCTATCACTTAATATGAGAAAAAGAAGGGAAACGGGGAATGTGTCAAAGAGACAACGACCCTAAGGGGAGCAATAACAACTCAAAGCCACCATAAGATCTTCAATGAACGGTGAGGAAACCCCACACCCAACGGTAGGTCGGAGTTGGTCCCTAAATAAAAGAGTAATCAAGTTCAGCGAAATAAGCATCTTCCTAGACTCCGATAGACATAAAGTGAACTAACTAGAAAACAGACAAGACACACAAAGGCTTAATAAATTTCCTGACTTAGGACAGGCGCAAACCTGCTGCGGCGGGGTTAAACTATGAATATGAGTATCTTTTTTCACCCTTATTAGTACAGAAAGACTGATGTATTAAATCCCGGAGAACTGACTTTAGCTTATCATTTGGAAGAGTGGTATAGAGTTTAGAAAAAACAAATGTTTTGACACCGTTGCAGTGGTCGAGATCAATTGAAGATGGATATTCTAATAAATCTATAGGATCAGATGGATCAAGGAATTATCGAAACGTCTAAATCTCCATTGACATCAAATGTGGTCGGAAAAATGGTACAATCGGATGGTGCCTTGTTTTTATGCCCTTTTATGTTCTAACGATCCCTGATAAATATTTGACATTAACACAAGGTAAAGAAACTAGAGGATAAGACACATATCTTAATGAGTGAAAGATTTCCCGATTTTTACAATCAAAATTTGTGATTGGTCATAGGGTGATAACAAAGTTGCCGAACAGAGTTGTTAAGAGCTGAAGTCCATGAGACTAACATATAAATCAGGCGGAAACCACCTGAAAAAGTTTTCGACCGTAATGGCCCTCACTTGGTACAGGCATTTGAAAGGAAAATGGTGGGTTAAACCAGTTTTATGGTATGCCAAACCTTCATTTAGGAATGCCCGTCATCTGAATCGGTTCTACAGAGCTGCTCGGTAGGGTAGGAACCCTGTCTTTTCAGAATAATTCATGTCATAATATAGAAAAGCTGGACGCGAATTATTGTAAACTATGAGGAGAAACGCCACGCTCCATCCAGTAAAAAAAAATCGGTTCTATATTTCTCCACAAAGCAGCTGACTCTAGGGATCGTATTGAAGTCTAAATCTCCTGCCCCTGTCTATTGTTCTCCTTTCCTTATAGCAATCGAAACTTGTAATCAAAATCGTTCCTTCCGCCTTATTTTGTGCAAATTAAACGAGACAATTTTTATTACTGACAACATTCACCCATAGGTTTTAAGATAGAAAGATATATGTATTAGTCTTCGGAGACAGTTTTGTTTTTGATACGAAAAATATTGTCGACAATAATGGATTTGCCCACTTGTGTGCGAGTCTATTATAGGCTACAAAATTCGAAGTATCAGAAACAAATTTCTATTATTCTTTTTATCGGTAATTTTACATCTGATGGAACAAATCTGGAAAAAAAAATGAAAATTAAATCAATTTTTCAACAAATCAGAAAAATTTGCTATTGATTAGTGAAAGAATTTATACGAACTTTTCGGTTTTTGAAGATGTATATTTCTTAGTTAACATTGATGCGCTCATTGAAAATTCTAGTTGAGATTTCTATAATATAAGTGGGAACCGAACCGTCAGTCAAAAAAAAAAAAAAAACCCCAAAAAACCAAAAAACAAAAGGAAATATAGTAGTCGACCTTAAAGGAAGCAGTTGATATGATGACGAGATGGTCAATTGTTCAGCAGCACAATGCAAGAATAAGTAAATACATTTAACTGATGGAACCTACAAATATTTACAATTATTTGGACGGAATACAGTCAGACGTCAGCCAATCAACATGACAACTGGATTGGTTCCAGACTCTCCGTGTACATTGGCCAGACGTTGGTACTTATCAGTTTTATGCTAGGTATTCAGATCATAACAAGAATGGCAGCGAGATATTGTGCAAAAACAATGTGGAAAAAAACGCAAGATTCCATGTAATATCAAGACTTCTGCGACCGTAAAACTCAAAAGGTTATATAGAAGGCTAAATTTCCTGCCCCTACCCATTTCTTCTCTTGCATAAATATTCGTTTCCTCGGCTGTCCCATCTGCACTTATTTCTTATATTTTTTTTATTTTGGAATTTTTGAATTGTCATCGTCCTGATATAGCTGAAATACTACTCAGTCGACGTAAACTAACTAATAAATCAATTAGCCAAATAACTGTCGACCTGAATGTATTCTTCGTAGTTATGTACACAACTCAACATATATCATTCGGTTGTGTATCATCTCCTATAACTACTTGTACTGTTCGGGTTAGGAACGCTCGTATGGTACTGAAAAAAGATAATGTCGATAGGATGGCGAGTAATTGCGCTATGAGGAGGTGATATATGAAAAGTTTTTTTTCTGAGGTGGTAAGGTTTTGCTTCTTTTCTTCTCTGTCGACTCTTTTGATGTTTTTTTTTCTCTTGGTACAAATAACAAAACACCGAAGTTACCGTGAATTTAGTTTCTGCATATGCGTACGAGGGTTGTCCGTAAAGTTCGTGGACAAGGATAAATAAAAAGAAAAGCAGCGTTTTATATATTTATATTTTGTGTATTCGTAAGCCTTGACCTTATATGAATTTGGATAAATAAAAGTTGATCCAATTATGCCTGTAAAATTTCAAATATGTCTTCGTAAAAAGCCCCGGAATAGTGACCCGGAGCAATACGAATGTTATATGTCAAACGTAGTGTCTTGTATTTATTATTTTGTAGGTATTTCATAGAATTCAGTGAATATTGAAATGAAAATTACATTGCAATCTTTATATTATGTCTAACATCAAAACTGAAAAAAATCAACATCTAAGATTTGAAATGACAAATTAACAGAGGTTTTAATGTCTCAAGAAAAAATAAGAAATTCTAGAAAACCTGATATTTTTCGATTACGCGGAGCAGTGACGTGGCTCTAGTTTCGCTCAGACATCGGGAAACACCCTCAAATACCAACATATTGGAAATATTTAGAAAAGGGCATTATTATTTGCACTGAAGAGAAAAAAACAAGTTAATTTATTGGAATAGCCATTGGCATGAATTTAATAGGAAAAAGAAGGGAAACGGGGAATGTGTCAAAGAGACAACGACCCAAAGGGGAGTAATAACAACTCAAAGCCACCACAAGATCTTCAATGAACGGTGAGGAAACCCCACACCCAACGGCAGGTCGAAGTTGGCCCCTAAATAAAGAGTAATCAAGTTCAGCGAAATAAACATCATCCTAGACTCCCATAGACATAAAGTGAACTAACTAGAAAACAGACAAGACACACAAAGGCTTAATAAGTTTCCTGACTTAGGACAGGCGCAAACCTGCTGCGGCGGGGTTAAGCTAGTTTTATTGGGCCCAAACCTTCCCCCTATAGCCAATGTGATAAATAAAAAACAATCGTAACAACAGTAAAATTCAGTTGGCAACAGGACTGAGTCAATTGTGAGAAATGAAACTGAGAGAACTAAATATACGGACATAAACATGAAATCACAAGAGACTACTAGCAGTTAACTGACAAGCTCCAGACCCATGACCAACTGACAAATTAAGTTATGTACCCCCAGTATACAGCTTCCACCAAGATCCCTTCCTGTGAGGAGTTTAGCATAATGATTTCATGTATATACCGGGAATACACAACCCGTGTCCATGCAATACTGGTGTTAGAAATTTAGAATGGGTTTAGTTAAAATGCAAAGACCCTATCAAAAAATCAATGTTAATACCAAAGAAGGCCATACGTAATGACTTGACGACAATACCGTAATTATAACCCTTATGAATTAGACGATTTAAAGGTTTTATAAGTTTGTTAGGCGAGTTTAAGTATTTTTTACTCTTATGTTAAACATTACCGTAAAATAAGGGATGTGAAATACCAGCCTTGATTAGATGTTTACAGGTTGCATTGTATTTATGAACTAAGTCTTTATATCGATTATAAAATTTAGTAAAGGTTTTAACTAGTTTATGATAACGGAAACCTTGATGTAATAGTTTTTCAGTTATGAAAAGATTCCGTTCATTAAAATCGCAAACTTTATTACAGAATAGTTTTTCAGTTATGAAAAGATTATCGCAAACTTTATTACATAATAGTTTTTCAGTTATGAAAAGATTCCGTTCATTGAAATCACAAACTTTATTACATAATAGTTTTTCAGTAGTCTGTTTTGTTTCTACAGAAATGTAATTAATAGTGCTTTGATTGCGATGATTTTTTGCATACTTATGCATTAAAACACATTTTAAATGAAAATATTAGTATCATATACATTCTCGTTACTTACCAAGTTTTATTTAGATTGTCCACGAACTTTACGGACAACCCTCGTATTTGGATGTCTCTTCAGTGCAGATCAATTCAAAACATTTAGAAATCCATAAACCGAAATATTTGTAAAAGCTGATAGAGAACTAATTACCAATAGGATCTAAAAAGGATAAACTTAACAACTAAATACCGAAGTTACTGGAAATTTACTTAAAGGAGGAAATGGTCTTATGTAAAGTTTATATCAACTACGACTGCGTTAATTTTTTCTTTTTTTAATTCTTTATTAATTAATTTATTTAATTTATTTGATATTGTTTGAATTGAAAATGCATTGCTGTGCCACTTTCGTACGCTTTGACGTTTCTTCCTAGAATGCTAATTTGTGTATCTAATCTCAGAAGAGATCGTGGAAACAATCATAGGGGGAAAGTTGTTATCGCTGTTGTCTTTACGTGTAAAGTTAAGTAAGGTAAGTGAGAATCGAACTGAACCGCCAGTCAATAAATAAATAAATAAATAAATAAAAAAAAAAAACCAAGGGACAAAGACAACATCGGAAACAACAAGAAAAAAAAACACAACATGAGTACGGAACAGAGGAGAAAATGAAGACACACATACAGATGAACAACACGGACCCAATACAAACCATGGCTGACATCAGTTGCATCAGTAGACTAAGCATCTGCTGCTTTTTATAAGCCTTCCGCCGTGTCGAACATATCAATTTCAATAGTAAAGTCAAATCCGGTAGAGGAAAAACAAACTGGAAAGATTTGTTGTCATCTTGGAAACCCATAGCGATCCATAAGTAGTGATGGCTTTAAGTTATTGGCAACATACCTTTGCTTAGGCAGTATATTTATAAGCAACCGAGCTCTATATCAAGGAATTCACTGCATCGACCACAAGCTCTTGAGTAGCGAATGAGCTGTTGGATATGCTGGAGCTTATGGAATGTTGCTACAAAGGAAAGGGAAGTTGACTACTGGAAAAGTGAAGTAATCGCGTTTGTCAAACAGCCTAGATGTATTGTAAACTGATGTCAATTTCAAGATGAAGGCCAAGGAGCGAGGGCGATGTGGAAGTATCTGTAGATTTGAGCATTTTTACACAATATAATCTTAAAAATGATAGCAGAGTATATGCCAGTTTATCTGCAATCGTGAAAATAGCAGTTGCAAATGAATTACGTTTACAGTATCTTTTTTGACTTTCGTTTGGAACTCTCCGACTACCATTCTCAAGTTCTATATTTTCTGCTGAAGCCAACGCTATTTACTTAGCACTCAAATTTGTTGCTTCATCGCGAAAAAGTAAGTTCTTGATTTGTTCTGATTCTCTCTCATGCCTATTGGCAATTGAAAGTCGAAAGACATAACACCCAGTTATTCTTAAGGTCGTTGAGTTCTACAAGTCACTTGTTGGTATAGGCAAAAAAGTCATTTATACTTGGATCCCTAGTCATGTAGGGATCTATGGAAACAGTTGTTGACCAGGAGGCAAAGGATGCATTAGATGATGAGGTGGAGGATTGTCCAGTGCCTTACACTGACATGAAGCTTCTCATAAGTAAATACATCCAAAAGATATGGCAAGAAAGATGGGACTTGCTAATAAATAATAAATAACATGGAATACAATCAGAAGTTGGTAAACTTCTTGGTTCGTCTGGAAAAAATCGGAAGGAACAAGTTGTTCTGACAGGGTGCCGAATCGGACATACACGAACAACTCATGGTTATATTTTAAATAAAGAAGACCGACCTGAGTGTATTCCATGTAATTGTGCTTACACAATACAGCATGTTTTACTTGACTGTGTTGATGTTGCCGACATACGTCGCACATTTTAAACAGCCGATTCTCTTAAAGAATTATTTACAAACGTCGCAGGCGACAAAATTATTCAATTTTTAAAAGCTGTAAATATGTATAGTAAAATATAAGTTTATATTATCCAAGTTTTAAATTTCATTAAATCTCATCTATTTATCTTAAATTGTTTAGCGTACGATTTTATCTTTTAGAAGTTGTTTTATCTGTACATAGCCATACGTTTTATATGATTGTTTTAGTTATATATTCATAATATCATCAACAGTTCACGCCACGATATAGCTGAAATATTGCTGAAGTTGGCGTTAAACAACAATCAATCAATCAATCAATCAATCCCTTTTCTGGTTCTCGAAGAGTGATTTTTCCAGTATAGGCTCATAAACTACGTTTGCCTTTAACACTTTTGCTGTAGATTATTTTAAAAGTATGAATAACTCCTCCATTTGAAGTTGAAAGGAACTTTAAAGGCCATATAAGAAATAAAAAAAAATAATCAGTTGCGGGGAACCAAACGTTATTGTGTTTTGGATCATACAGTTTCAAGCACAATCGTACATTTTCTGTGATTTATGGCATTTAACCGCAATATATCGTTATTTAATGGCTGCGACGAGGTGTTTTAATTTAGATAGTGCTACTTGTGTGTAATCAATTGTCTCCGCCATTAACAAATGCATTTTCTGCTAGATTTAGGGTTTATTACAATTTGATGGTTCGAAACTTGTTTTATTGTTGAAAATGTAAAACGTTACGAAGATCTAATGACAATTTAATTGAATTTCAACCAATTTACTGCAAAACATTATTTTCCGAAATCCGATAATATAATTAATACCATCCCAAGAACAACAACCATTGCTTGATTAAATTTCGTTTTTGAAACTGGAAAGTGCCACCCCATTGCTGCACCTAAAGTCTTTCTGAAATAGAAATGTAACACGAGAAAAACACTGGTTGTTTCTATTTTATGATATTTTTTCGATTTTTATGTAAAAACAGCCAACAGTATTAAAATGCATTACATAAAAATGCAGGGTGTCTGTGCGACATATAATCGACATATAATAAAACTCCATTTTCAGGGTACCCCATTTGATAAGAGCCTGCCAGATGCACCACTAAAACCTCTATAAGTCCGGGACTGGTAACAACTTTATCGACTATAAGTAAAGATGTTTTAAAGAGCCGCGTGAATCAGATGAGGATTCTTTAAAATCGAACAGTCTAACATTGTCATAGCATATAGTATATACAAACTTTTGCGTTTTTAAACTCTTTAGACAAGACTTCAGTATAAGTAAATAAAATATTAATTTCCGATAAGATACCTCAATAGTTAAGTTCAGAATGAAAGAAAATAAAATTCATTTGAATGGTGTGATTAAAATGCTGGATTTATTTGCATTAGTCCGCGGGCTTCAAACACTTTCCGTGCACCCCCCACTTCCGAACCAGGTTTTTTCAGTCCTTCTATGTCCCCTCTTTAAAATAAAACATGTTAACACGAACATAACCTGCACACATAGACAGTATAGGGCCACTTTTATAGTACACCCGAAAAATTATTGTATTTTCGTTTTAACATAAGTTTCTTCTTTTAAGCTCCATAATTTTTTACAGATAAGTAATATGTACTGAAATTTGGTATCAAATTAAAGCTAATTTAAAATGCTTTACAATGAACACAAGTTTGTTTACTTTACGCCCATTTTATGATCTGGGGATAAAAAAATCTACCCCTACCCCTGCAAAAAATTGCGAAAATGTCGATTTTAGGCTGTCAATTCCTTTCACTAACACTGACATGCAGAAGATCATTTAAGTAGATTAAAACTTTTCAAAAGGTCTCTTTTCGACTTTTCTGTCCGAACTTGTATGAAAAATGGGAATTTTCCATTTTTCGGAATTTCTGCTGTTTTGACTTTGAGATGCAAATACTTCATGAAATTAATATATAACTGGAAAATGTTGATTAAATATCGTTTCATCATATCTAAGCAATTAGAAAGTCTGCTTTTCAACCTTTTAGACTAACTACAGTCTCATAAATTACAAACATATTACCCCTTACCACACATATTCAACACAATTTATTTCATTTTATTCAGCTTGAAAAGCTTAAAACATTGTATAAAGGTCCAATTACATATCATTTTCAAACACCAAAACACACAGAGCCTCCCATATATCAAAAGTTAGATTAAGCTTCCGGTTTATAGGCAGTTATTCAATGATTTAACTTTGAATTTCGGAAAATTCTGAAATACTGAAAATTCCCATTTTTCACGATAATCGTCCAAAATATTCAATTTTATCCATATTTTGGTGTCAAAATTACATATTATGATGCATCAAATGCATCTTTTGCAAAGAAAGTAAAACATTAGTATGCTTTGTTCATTTATTTGTACAGACGGTCATATTTTGGAGATTTTTAAGTTTAATTTTGTTGGGGTTAGGGTAAGATTTTCAGTATTTAGAGTCTAACTGAACACTCCTTATTTTTCTAAACAGTGTTTTTAAATAACATATGTATCGGTTAAGATAATAAATTGGCATATCTGCAGATAAATGCTCCAGATTTGCCACATAAACGATTTAAAAGTGAATTTTTGACAAATCTAAATTGCTAAAAATTACCATTTTTCATCAATTTTGGACAAAATATTGAGTTTACGCTGACAACTGGGATTTGAAATACCAAATCATGATAGTATTCATGCAACTTTATTATATGCAATGCAGAATTTGCGTGTGGTGGTTATTTTTATCCCAACATAGACAAAAAATGACAATTTGGGGGGAAATGTGTTGGGGTAGGGGTGAGATTTTTGGTATTTAGAATCACATTAAACACCCCTTGTTTTTCTAAACAATGTTCTAAGACATCTAATGTATCGCTTAGAACAATTAATTGGCTGATATATTCTATAGATTTGATACATATTGCGATTTGAGAGTTAACTATGGACAAATCTGAAATTACGAAAATTCCCATTTTACATCAATTTGGGGAGAAATATTGAGCTCTAGTCGACCAATGGGCGTTAAAATACAAATCATGATGTAATTCATGCAACATTGTCATATACAACACACATTTTGCATGTTCTTGTTATTTTTATGCGAACAGAGACCAAAAATCACTAATTTCAGGGAAGATTTGTTGGAGTAGGAGTAAGATTTAGGGTATTTATAACAATCCTTGTTTTTCTAAACAATGTTTTAAGACAATTTATGCATTGCTTAGGACAATTAAATGGCATATATGCAGATATATACTACACATTTGACATATATTGCGATTTAACGATGAAATACGGACAAACTGAAATGTTGAAAATTCCCATTTTTCATCCATTTTGGGAGAAATATTGAGTTGCAGTCGACCAATATGAAAAAGAAAGGAAATGGGGTAAATGTCAAGGAGACAACATCCCATATCCAGGTTAAAACGACCCAAAACAAAACATCTAGGGGTCACCATATGGTCTTCAACACAGTGAGGAACCTCACACCATATAGTAAGCCCTAAATGGCACCGAAAAGGTAAAAAAGTGAATAAATCAATGGAAACAAACCACATCCAACAAAAACAAGAAGACAAGGACAAGCCAATGACCAACACACCCCTGACTTGGGACAGGCGCAAAAATCGCGGTGGGGCCAAACTCGCCCTCTCGGACCCAAACCCTCCCCCTGTGTGTGGTGAATGGCTAAAAATAAATACACAACTAGAGGCTCAGA
>MJUU01027674.1:503-14977 GCA_002080025.1 Modiolus philippinarum
GGCGATTGGTCAATCATGTATTACTAAGTTTTAGAAATAGTGCAACCGGATGTTGATAAAATTAACACCTGCATCATTGTCTAGCGAAACGGTTTTTGCATTTTTATGACCAAGATAACTCAATTTACTGAAAATATGACATTTTTATCAAAACTATTATATTCAACACCCCTTTCAATGAATGGCGCAATGATACACATAGCAACGATGATAGTAACAAAATGGCGGCATACTTAAGACTGGAGACTACGGAAAACGCTTTACTTCAAATAAATTGAGTAGAAATTAGAGAAACAATCTCTAACATTGTTTTCAGGTTTATTACGAATTTCTCAAATCTCGATAGTTAAATTTTCACATTTTAAAGTTCTCGGATAAACCTCGAACTTTAAAATGTGAAAATTTAACTATCTCGATGTGAGAAATATACGTAATAAACTGGAAACAATGTTAGAGACTATATTTCCACAACAAGAACTAGTTGATTATGAAATTTCTCACATCGAGTTAAATAAATTTTGCAAATGTTTGAAAGCGAGGCTTGCCGAGCTTTTAAACATTTGAAAATTTATTTAACGAGATGTGAGAAATTTCATAATTAACGTGTTTAAGTTGTGGAAACTGTTTCTCTAATGACTAGACGAAAAACACCGAGGATTGTATTTCGAATAAATTTGGCGGGAAATGTCACGAAACTTGTTCTCTTCTCTAGAGAGGAGAACAAATGTTTCACCACTGTTCAGGAAATGTGAAAACTGGATAGAAATTAGAGAAATATAACTTAAAAACACAATGTATACGATTTTGAAAGAAACTTTTGCACTATATTTTATCGGAAGCACGAAGATAATCTTTTAGAGCTGTTAATAGGCTTGAAGCCTCACGTGATTTTTTCTTGTCATATTAACATCTCTCCTTTGAGATTAAAAGGCTTCATGACAAGAACAAACAAATGCTAATATCTAGTTCTTATTTTTAGAAATGATTTTAATTGTTTTACGTGACCAATCGAGTATTCTTACCAATTTCAAACTTCGGTTACAGTAACAACCGTTGAAATGTTAATTTTACGTTATCAGTATTTTTTTAAGTTTGTCTCTTTCGTGTGTTCCTGTGTTTGCTTGTTTGTGGTATTTCTGTATGTATCCAAAAAAAAAAAAAAAAAAAAAAAAAAAAAAAACAACAACAAAAAACAAAAAACAAAAAACCAGCACGACTATAACAAGTAAATTCTGTTGCAGGGCTAGTTATGTATGAAACAGTTACGTATTGTCTTGTCTACCGAAATTTACACAAAAAGAGCCATTTGGCAAAAGCATATATTTTTCTTTAAATTTTCACGAATAAAAATAAAAGAAAATACTTGAATAAAGATAGCATTGTTCAATTTAACTTCCAATTTTTTTAAATTGTGTATTTTCAGGAGCAGTTCACTGAAGCATCTAGAGTATTGTATAAAGCTACAAAGTATCAGTTATACTTTAAAGACGTTACCATTGTTTTACCAAGAACTTGGCCAATGGAGAATGGTTATAAAAGGATATCGGGTTCCAAGTTTAAAAGAGCACCTATCCGAATTGACGAAGAACATCCAGTTCTGGGGAAAGTACCTTTTGTATTTGGAACCCCTGTGTGTGGTCAAGGAGGTCAATACATGCACTTAACACGATACCTAATGTTTGCAGGATCATTCGCTAATTTTGGGGAAATCGGTAAGATTTTATTGTTATTTGAAAAAAGGTTTTGGTTGTATTATAAAGACGCTTTATAAAATGGTTAAGGACCAAGCAGATATCTGTCTAGAAACCAAAATTGAAAACTATACGGGGCTGTCACATACGATAGCGATCCCCGAGATGTATGCTCTTTATTTTTCTTAGATATGGTGTACTTGTACATGAGATAATATCTCATGTGTACACTTTCTTTAATTACTATTATCTAAATTTATGTAAATTCTAAACCCTAAGGATTAACCCCCTCCATCGTAGTTTTGTCCTTAGCAATATTTTATATTACTGATTATTCGGATTTCGTTTGGTTTTATGCATTTCAAACACTTTTTGAAATTATGGATTTCCTTTGCTTGGGTTCTAGTGCTGCTGATGAGGAATTAATTTCCGAAATGGTCATACAGCTCATTAAAATTATTGCAGTTTGAGTAAACATATGTGTTATGGTCTCATGTTCATTTACTCCATATCCTTTCGTAAAATATTTGCAGGCCAAACTTAACAGTACAAAACTAATATTTTTGCAAACTTTTACTGCAAACGATTTCTCCCAATTACACAAATTTAAACTGTATGATTGATGAAAAAATCTGCATTTTAACAAATTCCAATTCTATGGTTGCTAATTAGAATTGAAAAAATACAGCGTCATTAAGATTTCAAGGAAATTTAACAAATAGGAACATTTGTTTTGGTTATCTACTGATTTTAATAAAATGTCTTCATTTATGATTTCTAGGATTAATCATAAACAAGAGGAAAGCTATCATTGTGACAGCAAACCGGGTTTTCTTTTGCATGAACAGTATATCTTACACATGAGTTGGCCCTGAATATTTGAAATGTACTTATAATTTTCATTAATTTTCAACGTTAAACCTTCCACAGTAGCCTATTTCTGAAAGTTCAGCAACTTGGATTTTAATCAAAAATGAAAATAAAAGTAATGTGCACACCTCTGATACAGGTACAAATGATTTGCACTATAAAACTTCCTGTCTATTAAACTGTAGATTTGTTCTTGACAAATGGGACACCCTATTGGTAAATATTTGACCTAAAAATGACCAAGTTCAAAAACTGGTGATTTTGGCATTATAATCAAAAGTCAAAATCAAAATACCATGCACACCTTTTATATATGTCAGCTGACTTCCTGTCTCAAATAGCTCTGGACAAAGGGGGAACCCTATTGTTAAAAATTTGATGTAAAATGACTAAGTTCAATAACTGATATTTTTAACATAAATTATCAAAAATCAAAATCAAATTACCATGCACACCTTTGATATATGTACAAATGATCTGCAAAATAAAAACTTCCTATCTCAAATACTGTAGGAGATTTGCTCCGGACAAAGGGGGTACCCTATTGTTAAAAATTGACGTAAAAATGACTAAGTTCAAGAACTGATATTTTTGACAAAAATTATCAAAAATCAAAATCAAAGTACCATGCACACCTTTGATATATGTACAATTGATCTGCGAAATAAAAACTTCCTATCTTAAATACTGTAGGAGATTTGCTCCGGACAAAGTGTATACTCTATTGTTAAAAATTTGACGTAAAACTGACTAAGTTCAACAACTACTATTTTTGAGATAAATTATCAAAAAACAAAATTTAAGTACCATGCACACCTTTGATATATAGACAATTGATCTGCAAAATAAAAACTTCCTGTCTCAAATACTGTAGGAGATTTGCTCCGGACAAATGATGTACCCATTTGGCAGCCGCCCGTCCGCCCGCCCGCCATTTTCACCATTTTAATAACCGGGTTTTCCAATGGAAAACCCAGTTCAAAAAAACATGCCTTTGATAGTTTCAGAAAATTTACAAAAGCTGGAATTAAAATTTCTGTAAACGTAATATTTGAAATGATTTATTTCGCTTAAATGTATTTAACTGTATAGTTGCAAAAAGGAATTCCCCAAAATATTCTGTCTTTGATAATTTCAGAAAATTTACAAAAAATCCTTATATTGAAAATGGCTGATTTCAATTTAATATATTTAACAATCAAAGTCTCTAGGTAGAATTCCCAAAAATAATTGGTCTTTGAGAGTATCAGGATTTCTTTCAAATTGAAATCAAACTTTCGTTAAGTTATTATCAAAAATGACTAAATTTAATGAAATATATTCAAAATCTATGGTTTCCAGGTAGAATTCCAAGAAAACCCTGTCTTTGAGGCTTACAGAAATTTTTCTAAAATAGAAATCAAAATATTTGCATTCCAATCACCGGAAATGATCTATTTCACTTAAACGTTTATAACTTTTAAAGTTGCTGAGAAGAACTTCAAAATTGAAATCAGACAGTTTTGCAAACTTTAATTGAAAATTACTGATTTCATAAACATATATTCAAAAACTAAGGTTTTTATATACAATTTTTAAAAAATGCCCTGTCTTTGAAAGTTTCTAGAAATTTACCAATATATAAATAAAAATGTTTGTACTCCACTCATCAAAAATGACGGATTTCAATAAAATTTATTCAAAAAATTAAGTTTCTAGGTTAATTCCACAAATACAATGTCTTTAAGAGTTTTATGAAATTTGCAAAAATGAAATAAAAATAAATAAATTACTGATTTAAAATATATAATCAAAAACTTTGGTGTTCCCAGGTAGAATTCGCTGAAATAATTGGTCTTTGAGAGCACCAGGAAATTTCTCCAAAAATACCGTGTCTTTTCTGTGCCTTACTTATGTGATGTCTTTGTATCTTTGTGTTTCTGATGTTGCCATTCCTCTTGGGTTATTCTTTTTTCAACTGCAGCTTCAGTTCTAACTCACTTTGAGTGTTTCAAGAAATAAATCTTCTATAAAACATGTATTCATAACTGTGGTATCTAAGAAGAATACAAAAGATAACCGTCCTTGAAAGTTAAAGAAAATTTACTAGAATTGGAACGACAATTTTTTTTTTTAATTCTTGTTTTTCAGAATTATGTCTAGTACCAAAGTATTGACAAAATGACATGATTGTGTTCCAATATTTTATAATCTATTTGTCTCTGGCATTTTGAGGAAATTTACCAAAACTGGTAGCGGAATCAAAATCCCAAAAGCTTATTGTCCTTCTACAACTTTATGCAACCGTTCTACAAAGTAAGTAAATCCTTAAATCCGAAAGGGGGAGGAGTTCAAGTCACATGGAAGATGTAAAATTTGACTCGATTTTGTCAATTTCCTGAAACTGTCAAAGACACGGTATTTTATGAATTCTCATAGGCAATCATATATTTTTAACATGTTCAGGTTAGATAAATCTTTTAAAATAATTCGATTGCAAAAAGTCTCGCTTCCTATTTTGGTACTTTTTTTAAACTCTGAAAGACAGGGTTTTATTTGGATTTCTACCTAAAAACATACTTTATTGGATAAATTGTTATTGAAATCAGTCATTTAAAATAATTGAATTGCAAAAAAATCTCCTGAAGCTCTCAAAGACCAATTATTTATTATTTTTAGTAATCAATATACGTAGAAACCGTACTTTTTGAACATGTTTGAATGAAATCTAGAAATCGGTCATTTTCTTTTACACAAATTTTGGTAAATTTCATGAACTCTTTCAAAGCAGGTTCTATTTTTCTTGAAAGTCTACATACAAACCATCTATTTGAATATATTTTATTGAAATCAGTCTTTTTCAATAAAATGGATTACAAAAAAACTTCGGTAAATTTCCTGAAACAATCGAAGGCACAGTATGTTTGGAATTATAGCTAACAACCATAAAGTGTGTTTTTATTTATGTAAAGCAAAATGAATAAGGATTACAATAATCTTGACTGGGATGGTAAGGGTTGAACATGTAAAGTGCAGGGATAGCTGTCGTTTCTGTTAGCCCCATTTATTTTTTCTCTGTCCCATGCCGACCTTATGAGATGTCTTTGTTTCTTGGCGTTTCCGCGGTTTCCATCGTCTTTGGGTTATTATTTTTGGACTGACGGTTCAGTTCTTAATTACCTTTTTATACCCCCGCATTAAAATGTGAGGGTATATAGGATTCTTCTTGTCCGTCCGTCCGTCCTTCCGTCCGTCCGTCCGTCCGTCCGTCACACTTTCGTTTCCAGATGATAACTTGAGTTTGCTTTGAAGGAAAGTTTTAATATTTTGGGATTATGTTTCTATTGATAAAATACAGGTTAAGTTCGATTTTGACTGTGATCAGGTCTTGCGTTCCAGAGTTATTGCCCTTGATTTATGCAAAATCTGTGAATTTTATGGTTTCCGGATGATAACTTGAGTTTGCTTGAAAAGAAAGTTTTAATATTTTGGGATTATGTTTCTATTGATAAAATACAGGTTAAGTTCGATTTTGATTGTGATCGGATTTTGCGTTCCAGAGTTATTGCCCTTGATTTAGGCAAAAATATGTGAATTTTATGGTTTCCGGATGATAACTTGAGTTTGATTTAAAGCAAAGTTTTAATATTTTGCATTTATGTTTCTATTCATAACATACAGGTCAAGTTCGTTTTTGACCATGATCGGATTTCGCGTTCCAGAGTTATTGCTCTTGATTTATGCAATATCTGTAAATTTTATTGTCTCCGGATGATAACTTGAGTTTGCATGGAAGGAAAGTTTTAATATTTTGGAATTATGTTTCTATTTATAAAATACAGGTCAAGTTGGATTTTGACCTTGATCGGATTTTGCGTTCCAAAGTTATTGCTCTTGATTGAAGCAAAATCTGTAAATTTTATGGTTTCCAGAGGATTATTTGAGTTTGCTTTGAAGGAAAGTTTTGATATTTTGGGATTATGTTTCTATTCATAACATACAGGTCAAGTTCGATTTTGACCGTGATCGGATTTCGCATTCCAGAGTAATTGCCCTTGATGTAGGCAGAATCTGTAAATTTTATTGTTTCCGGAAAATAACTTGAGCTTGCTTTGAAGGAAAGTTTTAATATTTTGAAATTATGTTTCTATTTATTAAATACAAGTCAAGTTCGATTTTGACTGTGATCTGATTTTGCGTTCCAGAGTTATTGCCCTTGATTTAAGCAAAATCTGTAAATTTTATGGTTTCCAGATGGTTACTTGAGTTTGCTTTGAAGAAAAGTTTTGATATTTTGGGATTATGTTTCTATTCATAAAATACAGGTCAAGTTCGATTTTGACCATGAGCGGATTTCGCATTCCAGAGTTATTGCCCTTGATTTAGGCAAAATCTGTAAATTTTATTGTTTTCGGATGATAACTCGAGTTTGCTTTGAAATAAAGTTTTGATATTTTGCGATTATGTTTCTATTCATTAAATACAGGTCAACTTTGATTTTGATCGTGATCGGATTTTGCGTTCCAGAGATATTGCCCTTGATTTAGGCAAAATCTGTTAATTTTATGGTTTCCAGGTGATAACTTGCGTTTGTTTTGAAGGAAAATTTTAATATTTTGGGATTATTGCTGCAACTACTAGGATTGCCTATGGGCGGGGGTATCTTTTGTGATCAGCAGATCACCTTTTTCTAGTTAAACAATATGTATTAACTCAATACGGGACTTTCGAGGAAGGAACTCTCGTGTAATTGAAGGCGGAAACGATCGCCTCGGATACCAGTAAGAAGGAATACTGGATTTCTAAACCTACTGAAATAAATATATACCATATTAATGAAAAATAAATTTTAATTGACGAAAAAAACTTCAACTGAAGCGCTACAAATCGATTAAATATAAATCACCCTTAGGTCAACAGTGATTTCCTCTCAATGTATTGATGTATTGATTTTTACCTATAAAAATAGATCTGTTTCCGGAGTGGGCACGATTTCAAAATTATATGATTTTAAAAAAGAATTCATAAAAATAAACTGTCGTTGAGAAATATTCGAAACGTATAACTGCTAAGTAGAAGTTCCAAAATAGTTGGTCTTTGAGAGGACATTTACCGAAATTAGAACTATATTTTTTAACTCTTAGTGTTAAGAATTATATCTTGGTACAAGAAATTGACAAAAATGCACATTTGCATGCCAATGTATTGATTACAATCCTTGTCTCATTTATTTCAAAAGGAGTTTCACAATTCATAGAAATATGATATGAGAGTTCGTTAAGGTTGCAATTGCAACCTTTAAATATGAAAATCTTTATTATTTCTTTTTTTCAAACCAAAGCTCATTATTCTTAATCTAGTATAACTTCTTCCTGTTTAAGGTGCTGTGTTAGTCCATGAATGGGGTCATTTAAGATGGGGACTTTTTGACGAGTATCCTGCGGCGGAGGAGGCTTCACTGCAACCTCAACCTTCGTTTTCCAATGTGGACAATACATGGGAACCAGTTCGGTATGTGGGTAATTTGCACAAAACATAAAAATTTATGAATTTAGTAGAAGCTCTATGATCCAGCGACGCAAACTTAAGTGTTTGACTTCCTATGCAATGTACATTTTTGCCTCAGTTGCATTGTGTTTAATCTATTTTAAGTAGTCTGTATGTAAACAGCATTCATGCCCATTAATTCAATTTAGAGAACACCGAGTTGCCTGCTGGAAATGTATAAACATTAAGCCTTTTGATGTTTATTTTGTTTCTGGACATATGTTACGAATTCATACAAATGTGTTTTAAAAATGTCGAAGTCTACAAAACTTGCGTCTACATTTCAGGTAAGAATGTTGAAATCTGCATTTAGAATTGTTAACAAAGGATACGGGTAAATATGAATAAAACAAATAAATAATAAAAAAAACAAAACAAAAACAATCAAATACCGATACATGGCGAGGTTAAATATATGGAATTGTATCAAGTTTAGTCTGTGATGAAAGTGTATCTGTAAAAGAAATTCCAAAATTACAGACTTTCTTAAAAAAAATAGTTGCAATGATAAATTGAATAAGCCTTTCTAACGCATGAACTGAAACATTTATATTGATGTGTGTTGCCACAAATGGTCAAATTCGCGAAATTGGCACGTTCTCTAATTAATATAACTGATCACTTTGTCTTCATTTACATCCACTTTGCTTTATTTGGATTTCTCGTATCTATAATTACAGATGTACAAACCAAATAAGGGGGCAAAGGAGAGATAGAGACACAGGTGCTATATGTTCTAACCCACTAACAGCAGACGGTAAACCTAACAAGAACTGTGTATTTATACCCGATGTCAACTCCGAAGCAATTGCATCATTAATGGGTCATCAAACAGTAAAAATGGTTTGTACATGATGTACACAACTTCATTGGCAAATGTGTGTTTGTATGACTTTGTCAATACCAGAAAAAATATCAGACAATAATATAAAAGTTCATTGTTGAAGGCCTCATGGTGACTTCAAGATGAAGAACAACAATAAAAGCGTCGTTCCTTTGCTTGTTTTTACCATGTTTTTGTAGAGACTTTGTCTAATGTGCATTTACTCCATATACTTTTATTCACCATTGATATAATTAGATATATATATATATATATATCAGATATCCAATATTGGATACAGAATTTGATTAGGCTGTTCAAGCAAGCTTGATGCGTTGCAGTATCAATTTAGCCGTGAGTCATGACAATAACCAGATGGTTTATTTTATTAGAAAATGATTTTTTCAAATAATTCAGCTGGATTAGATCGTGTCAATAGTTTTTTTTGCATTTTCATGATATCAGTCTTGATATTTTTTGATATAAAAAAAAAGATGACTTAGGTCTATTAAAACTCATATCAACATAATGACTTGAGTTTTCTAACTCGATGTGACATAAGTGATATTTTTTTATCTCGATCTTTAAAACAAGATATATACTTGTTTTCAAAATCTTTCCATGTTCATTTATTTTGTTTTAAGGAACAAAGAATAATTCTTCTGCTTCCAAAATGCATCAAATTTTATGACGTCATGTGTTTTATGTTTCTGTTATTATAAAAAATCCCCTTCGGGAACTATTTTCCTGTAGTGATGTCTGTTGAATAACAAAATACTGAAGTTACCGTTTAACGTTTAACGTTTAACGTAACGTTTTTTCATATTGGCATAGTTATAGATCCTCGGTAAGTCATATTGGCCTTCGGCTTTCGCATCAGGTTAATATGACTTACCTCGGATCTATAACAATGCCAATATGAAAAACACTACGCAATAATACTGTATTATTACTTAACAATTGCTCCAAAAGGAAGAAATAAAATGCAAATGTTTATAATATTTCTCCCGACGGAATTTTTTATGCCGAACTATTATAAGTTGACACTGCGCAAACACACCATAAAACACTATAGAAAAGTCACACAGATGAGGACGTTTTTTTAATAAATTTAGTTCATTCAATGCATCTTTTCCAGATGGAGGCATTTTGTGATGTGGATGATCCAAATACAGATCCAAGTGTTCGTCACAACAGTCGGTCAGAAAATAATCAAAATACCAGGTGTAATGGACAAAGTGCCTGGGAAGTGATGAGAAGCCATACTGATTTTAACGGTAGTATATCAAAGAGCAGTTTCCACAGACAGGTGGTTGGCTTTGTCGGCAATCACTGAATATATTGTAGCTGACCTCGATCGTGAAGATAATATGATCTAAAATTTAGGGGAAAAGCTTGGAACAATTATAAACCACATCTTTACTTACTGCTCATGTATTATTTGTTGTATTATACAAAGAAATAAGGGTAATTGGTTAAAGTTTAATGCTGGTCAATGCCAATAGCTTTTGATTTTAGTGGGACAATCAGCTAGGACGGTGCCTGATCTCCATCCCAACTCCGTTGATCGAGAAATTGGAGTTACTATGCTCAATTGTATTTCTTCATTCTCCCAAACCCTAATAAGTAACCATAACCAATGTGCTAAAGCGCTAATACCAAATATGAACGTGTGATTGCATGTTGGCCCCATTGTTGCAGCGACGCACTACGAAATGTATGTGTCCTCAAAATATTCAAAACTCAGTCTATCTATTCGATCCATAAACATCATTCAACTCATCAGGGCGGCTTTTAAAGTTACCGTATAGCACGAATTTCTTTTCCTTGAGTGGTCGAGAAAGTGAAAGTAAACCACTTTTATTTGGTAACTTACTATACTTTCAGATGTTCTATGATTTTCTCAAATCAAATTGTAATATTCTGTATTTTAGTGCCATAAGCATTAATAAGCGTAACAAAACTACAAGTAGGATGAGATGGAACAACGGCAGTAGAATACCGAAGGAACAAAGGGGTGAAATTCACAAAAATCGAAGTCCAAAGACAGGGCAAAAACGAGAACACAGAAAACAATGACGTTAGACACAAAAACAATGACGCCAGACAGACACAAAGCACAGAACCAGAAACCACAACATTCAGAACAAAGGCACTCAATAAGTAACTGCAAGTAAAATGTTCCTTTTCATGAACTGCAAAAAATAAATGCCAGACACGACTACCTTTATTCACCCACTGTATACAGTACATTGTAACCCCCATTGGTAGCAATTCATAATAGCATTACAATTTCCTTTGTCACCAGAAATGACGTAAAGGAATAAGCCTATTTATTATTTTACTTATAGAATATATAAGTACATCATTATCATTATATCCTCTGCTTGATCGCCGCAGTACATAGTGATCCTGGTGTCCATTCGTCCTTCCATACGTTCGTCCTTTCGTCATTCCGTCCAAAACAGGGGAACACTCTTTGTGGTGACAACTCCTAGACCACTTGGTGAAATCACAGAATGTTCAGTATATATTGCCATTGTGCACCACCTATGTAAAATTTGATTTTACTTTTTGTTGATTTTTTACTTCTGGAATCAAATGGGCTAGCAAATTAATGAGTTTTGCTTACAGTTTTTTCTAGTTTCTCTGTATTTTCTCTTCGAAAGGAATTTCACCAGGACCTGTCGATAAAGATACAACACCAAACTTTAATATAGAAATTGAAAGTGAGCAAAGAATGTGCCTCTCCTTGGATGTATCTGGTAGTATGAACGTATGTTAAATATAATTTTTTATAATTTTTGTAACTTAACCTTTGTACATATCTCACTTTATGTTTAAATGATAGGAAAAAGAAAACGTTCTATCATTTTTATTTACTTTATACGAATGCTTTTTTGATGCTACACACAATAAAATTTCGTAATTATGAAATATATCTCATTATATCTGAGATATTATTTCATAATTACGAGATATTTTTTCTTCATGTGGCATTAATACGTTTTCATACAATTTACCTCATCTGTTTGTTTAGTTTCCAATTATAGTTATGAACATGATGTTTAAACACTGAAATCGTTAACAAAATCCAATGTTAATAAGAAAATAAATAAGAAAGAGAGGTTTGTCCGTCAAGCCTAGGGAAGACAAACAAGCTGATAACGCTTAAAACAAATGGGATGGGATGAATGTATTTTATCTTATTACTATTCAAAACCTTTTATCAATTCTGAAGAGACGTAAGTTGTCGAAATGTGCATATGCAGAAACTTTACAGTAGCTTCGGTATTTTGTTATTCATTCAACCCATCATATTATTTTTTCGAGTCTATTTGTCCTTGTAGTTCTAGATTTATGAGATGCATACTCTACCGGTGCACCTGATCTCACTCATGGTTTATTATTGGGTCCGTGTTGTTGATTTTTGTATATGTGCGTTTTTTTCATTTTCTTTTCTGTGCCGTGCTCATGTTGTGTCTTTTTTCTCTGTTTTTCTGAAGTTGTCATTGTCCTTGGATTGTTCGTTTTAGACTGAAGGTTCGGTTCTCACTTACTTATGTTCTCACTTTATTATAGATAAGAAACGTTGAAGATAATGAAATAAACGAACAAGTTCAAATTCTTGTCTAACTGCGATAAAAGGCAAATGTATATGTACATGTAATATCAAACGTGAAAATATAATTGAAAAATAAAAGATGGAGGTGAAAATGGGTCTAGATTGTCGACATTGCTGTCTTCAAAGGGCCGTTGAAAACAGTCGTTTGATACTATATGTACATATAATTTTACTAGGGATGTCAACTCGGACAAAATTTAATACTCGAGTACTCGAAAGTTTTTCCGAGCGAATACTCGAGTACTCGCTCGAACATAAGTTGTATGATCATCCTTGTAGATTATGCATCAATAATTGCATCACAGTTGNATAGTCTTTTGGAATCATGTTGAGTATCAAAGGATTGATAAAAATGATACTATGAAAATATACTGTGACGTTTTTCATGAATTGTTCATTACTAAAACAGGATAACGGCAAACACTTACAATGGCCAGGAATGTCATTGTACATGTTTACTTTGTTTGCATTAGGCATAATCATTGTTTATGCAGTATTTCGGCTATATCGTTGTGGTCAATTTTAGGGTAGAGGAAGCGGCAGTACGCGGAGAGAACTACCAACATTGTGCCGGTAACTGACATATCTTATCACGTAGAGTAGCAAGCCGAGTGAACCTTATTTTGTAGTTTACAAAGCGGGACACGTATCCATAAGGCCTAGGTGCTAAGCTTTTGTAATTGTACAGGTAAACTTACTACCATAACCACTCGACCATGACCAGGCCCTATAGCCCATTTCAAAAAGTGTTAGTATCTTTTCCTGGATTTGAACTCTCCGATCAAATGGAGGTACAAACACTCTTCGCTTCCGGTTATCACTCGTACGGTTGGATAATAACACACAAGTTAAACCCTGAATAAATTTTAATTCTAACAAAATTAGTGCAGTATCATAGTTATCAATGACTCAGTGTTCAGGATGAGCAACACTAAGTCTTGTCGTGTTGGGTTGATAACCGCAACTATTTATTTGTATTTAAATGCCGAAACTGAAGGGCGGACCAAATCATTTTTTTAAAAGGCCTATACAAAGGTTTAAGCTGGAACTTACTGCGCATCATCAGACTATATGCAATAATTTTAGACCGAATATTAATCTTTAGATCAATATATGAAGGAACAGTTCACGTCGTATACCATAATTATGTGTAAAAGGTGCAGTTCATTTGTCTTTTATTAACATTAACAGAACATGGACATGTACATGAGACAAAGTCATTTCAAATATATAATGAGCCCAAGCAATGGAACAACGCTTTTATTGTTGTTCTTCATCTTACAGTCACTATGATGCCTTTGCACAAAGGTTTAGGTAAAAAAGCTTACGGCTTATTATTTATCCACAACATATTAAGCAATCCCATCATATATTATAACCCAAAAACCAATTCTGTAGGAGCTTTCGGCTCAAGAAAAACAGACAGACAGATAAAGAAACAGAAAGACGAAAAAACGACATTATCACTAATTCTCATTCAAATGTACGTGAATAAAAAGAGGAACGCCACGAGATAGCAATATCATGCTAATTCATTTCCACGACGTATTAAGTCGTGGTCACGGGATAATAACTCATTCCTAGGACAAACTTAGTCGGGGCTATGAAATACTTACTCGTTCCAAGGACATAATACGTCGTGGCCACGAGATAACTATGAATATGGGCAAAGCTCATTGTTGAAGGCCTTACGATGTATTAGTATCATATGGCCCAGAAAAAAGTATGTCATGGAAAAGAGTTGTATCTCGAGGTAACGACATAGCTATCCCCTGGCGACGAGATAATAAAAAAATCATATGTCTTCATATGCTTCAGAATAATACATCTAATCTCAGCTAAATATATCATGTACCTAGTGTACTCCGAAACTTTGATTGGAATAAAAAAGTTGGAAACCAATTTGACTGACAAAACATGACAGAATTCATGCAAAATT
>MJUU01027675.1:0-32889 GCA_002080025.1 Modiolus philippinarum
ATTATCAGCAGTGGTTGCAACATTATCAGGGTAAATAAAGCTCTTTTTGCTTAAGCTGTTAACATAACCATCTGAAAGTGTAAGCAATGATTTGACGTGATTTGCTAGAGATAATCTATTACAGTCGTAAACTATTTTTCCGTTTTGGTAGACTGTCATTTGACTAAGAAAATTGGTTACATCTGAAATAACGGATACTGTGTCGTTGTCCGGTGCTGCTCCGTCAGCTAGTTTATCTACTTTAAACTTGATTAAAAAATACCCATTATACCAGTCATAAAACGAAGCCTTATCATTTATGCTAAATTTGTAGTCCGTTTTTGTTTGTTGTTGACCATTTTGTGGAGACACTATAGGAGTATCTAGTAAAAAGTTACAATACTCATATCTATCACAGAACTGTGTTCCTCTAAACATTTTTTATTACTGGATTATTATTTTTCTTTCTTATATAAAAATGATAGAGTTTATAAGCAGTGTCTTAAACAGGTTAAACAAGAGTCTTGAGCGTTGGAAAAAGAGTAAAACCTATAAGATTTTTGTTTTACTTATGAGATGCTTAAACCGCAAGCAACGTAAAAAAATGTGAGTAAAACCTACTTTTTTACTTCTGGAGTGCTTAAAGCAGAGTTTCAACCGTTGTAGAAACAAAAATCGTAAACACGTTTTTTTGTCACATGCTCCTGGATAGTAGTTAACTATGGGAAAAAGCCGTAGGTTTTCAAAAAACGTTTTTTGAAAACCTACGGCTTTTTCCCATAGTTAACTACTACCGGACATATTTCTACCCGAAAATATTTATCACTTACAAAAGAAGCAACCTCCTGAGAAACGTCTCCTAAATTTCAACTACATTGTACTACTGACGAGATGGTTTTGTTTTCTACCGATTTTTCAGAGTAAGTGAACATGATAAGGTTGGCATTAGTTTTTTTAAAACATCACGGACAGCATGTTCTTGACCCAATTAATTTAAAAAATATGTATATTTTTCAAGTTTTACCTCACTTTAAAGCTGCACCTTTGCTTTTGCGTAGCCATAGGCAATGATTCGCCTGCAGAATAGTTATTGACAAAAGTTAATAAATTATTCAAACTTTACCCAAAAGTACTGACAAAGTAATGCAAAAATTGTACAAACCGTATTTTTCCTTAAACTATTTGTGACCGTCAGTTTTTTTTCTATACGATTTTAGAAGGTTTCATTCAAAGGAAAGCCAGAAAGGTTGGTCCGCTGACCACTCAGGGCAATTCGGTTGTATAATGGATCACACAGAGGTGTTCCGGGATAGACTCCGTGATTTTTTTCTGCAAAACTTTAAAAATTTCATGCAAAATTTAGGCACACTCAATAAAAACTGGAGAAAAATTGACTGGAACCCCTTTTTACGGAACTCCATTGGAACCCCTCTTTGAAGACTTTATTATCAGCAGCGATGCCATTCCACAGGCCCTAGTTTCAGAGAAAAATATGCTCCAAGGTATTTTTTTCCCAAACAAGTGCCTGTGTGCCATTCACCACGGCGATTTATAACAGACAAACCGCGGTATTAACGGACCAGACTGCAGTCAAATTTAGGCTTGCATTGGACAATTCATATGAAAACAAGGGTTAATTTCCCTTACGCTGCATGTGTTCAAAGGTTAATATCAAATTAACTTTAACTTTAAACGTATTTTATTTGCAAATAAACAAATTTGGATTAGACACGAGTTATTCCAACTCACAAGGTCTTCTCCATACATAAATTACAACATAAAATTATAAGTGCAAAAATAACGACAAGTGTAAATAACAAAAAGGAAATTATATACAAAAGTAACAAGAACGCATTGTTTCAATCTAGACTGAAACGTCCCGAGTGCTGAATAAACCGTTGAATATTTTTAAAGATGTTAATATTTGAATAATTATCAAGTAAGAAGCTTCCAAAAAGGATGACATTGATTTTATCCTCTTCAGTGTCTGGAAGAGTATCCATGTACCTGCTACGTTGAATGTTATACAGAGGGCATTCTAGAAAAAAGTGAATGCTATCTTCTGTAGGCCAACCACAGTTGCAACATTGGTCATCCTGAACAGATCAGCTTTCAGAGTGCTACTGATATGACGTAACCTTGTATGCATTATATTTAACTTTCTGGGACCATCATTATAATATGAAGGGGGTTTAAAATGGGGGTTCTGATTTTTCAAGACCCTTTTAAAATTATCTACAGAGGGAATATTTCTAAGTCTTCTATCCAAACCGTTCCATAAACGTAAAGTCGATGGAAAATATGATCTAGCGAAGATTTCAATTCGAGACCGAGGGTAAACATAGTTAGAGTCATTTCTCAGATTATATCTTGTTGTAGTACCAACCATTGGTGTTAAACAGTCATTCAAATATTGTGGTACTTTACCATAATGAATACGGTGAAACATACAAAGTTTTCGTCGTTTACGGCGGTCTGCTAGTGGTTCCCACCCAGTTTCAAAGTATAAAGATTCAATGCTTGAATATCTGAGTAGGCCAGTAACAATCCTGGCTGCTTCATGTTGAATTTTGCCTAATTTCTTACAACATTCGACTGTACATTCGTCCCATAACTCATGAATATTCGAGTAGAGGTAATATATATGTATGGTAAATTTTATTTAAATTTGATCTATATCATTGGTATGTGTTTGGTTTGTAAAATATATAGCTTTTGTTTTGGCAGGGTAAAAAATCAACCATCCAATCTTCTGACCATTTGTGTAGCTTTTCAAGATCAGAGTTGATCGTATTTTGTATTTCTAAATTGTTATAAGACGCACAACCTTAAGAAGTATCGTCAGCGAATAATCTGGTAAAACCAACTAGGTCATCTGCTATATCATTAATAAAAATGAAAAACAACAAAGGTCCTAAAACAGAACCTTGTGGTACGCCTGCAATTATGGTACATTCTGAAGACATATTATTTTTTAAAAACACTTTTTGGCGTCTCGATGTTAAGTAGCTTTCAAGCCACATAAGTATATCCCTATTAATTCCATAAGGTTTAAGCTTAACTATAAGACCTCTATGCCATACTTTGTCAAAGGCCTTTGAAATGTCACAGAATACAATACATGCATTATGTTTTTTATTAAGTGAATCGCATATATTATGATATATCTCAGTGAGTTTATAGACGGTTCTGTGACCAGCCATAAAACCTGACTGATACTTATATAACAAAGAATTTGATACAAGGTAGTTATAAATATATTCATATACTACTCTCTCAAAGACCTTTCAAACGCAGCTTAACAGAGCTATCGGACGGTAGTTAGAAGGTGGGGATTTATCTCCCTTTTTGAAACAAGGCATTACCGAAGCCAGCTTCCAATAATTCGAAATAATTCCAACTGATAAAGATTTATCAAATAGTATATATAACGGAACTGAGATGCTATCAGCTGTTAATTTCAACATATGATGGCTGATACCATCATGCCCTGTAGCCTTTCCCAATTTCAGGACTTTCAAAACGTCTTTAACATCATTTCTAGTAATTATTATATTATCTAAGGATTTATCAGTTCTCATTGCAAATCTAGGGATTCCTTGATTTTCGTCATTAATAGTGGTTATAGAACTGAAATATCTGTCGGACTTGGCATCGTCACTAACAATAAGTTCGTTTATGTTTTGATCGTACAGAGCTGGAATTTGTGTAAATGAACCAGATCCTTTCATATTTTTTTTCACTAAACCCCAAAATGTTTTTGGGCTAGAACTGGCATCCAGCATACTATCTACACCAAGACAAAACTGTTCCTTTGCATATTTGATCATATTAGACACTTTATTCCGTTGTCTTTTATAATTTTGTACAGCTATCTCCGTTTTGTTTTTTATAGCTTTATTATGTAAACGATCACGTTTTCTTATCTCAGTACGCAGCTCTGATCCAAACCATGGTTTATCGTTAGGACGAATAGTGACCTCCTTCGCGGCAATGTGTTTTTTGAAAATCTCCTTAATGTTTTCGCACATACAGCTTTCATACATCTTTTGCATTTTTGGATTCCCAATGTTTTATTTTTCTCTGCACTGAATACAAGGGCTTGTAATAACTTAACTTTGCTAATATCATTAAAGTGTTTTTTCTTTTTCTTTTTTGGGGGGGGGGGTAGGTTTGTTTATTCATTTTTTACATTTTAATTTATGCATTTTTTTTATATCGCCGCTCTTATAATACTGACTTAATTCCTTGACACTTATTTCCAGATACACTGAACATGGGGTAGGATGCCGAAGGTTACCCATTTTATATATTTGTTAGTTTGTGCCTAAATGCACGTCTGGATTTTGGGATCCTCTGTTTTTGTCCATGATGTAGACGGTGTAACAATGCCCGTCCGCGCTCTTCCCTACTGAGTAACCTCTCCCAGCAGTTACTGGTATTATTAGTTTATATCAGAGAGATAAAGCTTCTAATTGACTATATGCAGAGAATAACACATATTTCTACATTGCTTCCAATTCTCAAATTTTAGACCTAAATTATACACTTGCCCTGACATTCCTGCCATTACCTTTAATATAAAAAATATTTATTGGTATATTTTATTGATTGATTCAATTTCAAATATTTTATATATCAATAAAATAGTTCCACTGAAAAATCATTTTCTTGTCGTGACAATTTGTTCATATTTTCATATATTTATATATGACTCTAATAGAATTTATCAGGCCATGCTACATCCTGACGCAACTCCCAGTCACAGTACTTCAAGCCCTGTGATTATTGCAGTTATCGATCCTGGAAGTATATTTCCGGGGTAGCAGACGCTTGTTGTATTGACGAATTTTCTCAATCATTTGAGCATTATGTCATTTGAAAGCATAATGCCATTTTATTTGGAAAGGTTTTGGTCAAATATACGTCAGTATATAACAAGATGCAGTCCCCAAGCAGGAGTCAAATTTGGGACAAAGGAGTGGGCATTGTCAACGCTCTGCATCAAGGTAAGACTTCATATTGTGATTGGATTCCCTGTAAATGGATTGTATGGATATGTTCGTTGAAATAAATGCCAGTCCTGAACGTATGCTATGAGCAATGATGCACGTCTACAATAGCAACTTCTCGTCGCAATGTCAATGACCATGCAATCTTTATTTAAGCAGTGAAAACAACCGTCGCGAAGTAACCATATAGCAGCATTAAGTTTGCTGACAAAACCTCCCCTGGCGTCTTGTCAATACTGCATGACTGTGTATAATTTGTAATTTAGCGTATAAACAAATATACTCAACGATATTGATCCGCTTTATCGTTGTCATGGTTGCATATTTTCATTCGAAATTTCTCGGTTATTATCATGACCCTCTTCGATGCAGTGGAATTCCGAATGGTTTTATATGTCTTTAGTTTCGTACCAGCAATCCCCAGTAAAACTGTTTTTATTCTGTTTTCTTCATTTCGATTTTACCATCAACATGTTTGAATGGCCATCAAGCAACGTATTCATATGCTTTATTTTTTACACATATTTTAGAAATCTTCTCTGAAAGATTGATGTGTCCATTTGCGTATATTTCCAAGAACGATAACTCTCGACGCAGGGATTTTTTGCAACTCATAGTATTGGGAAAAAAATTGCAGTTTCCAGAATATATGCATGGAAGCTTCGCTTCCTAATATACGGTTTTATGACAGAGGAGGTAAAATGCATGGAAATTAAATCTTAACCACACAAATAAAAATATTTATTTCCAAAAAACTGAATGTCATGGAAAATAGACAGAATAAGCTGTCGAACGTAAGAATCAAGAAATTAAAGACAAGATATTAATAAAATCTAAAACAGAATTACAGAGTGGTAAAGGCCCAAATTTTAAGAGATAACTCCTTTGTAGAAGGTGATACTTAATAGCTTATAAACATATTCCACACGGGTGACCATGTTTTTGTCGAATATTGGCAATCTTTGCATACGACCTTCCCTTCAACATTTCATTACGAATATAAATTCCTTTCAATATGCTGAACATGTTATAATTTTACTTATAATGTCCAATAATGATCTATATTGTTCGTTTGCAGCTGTGCGTATTGGTTTCTCAAATGAGCAATGGTTATAAAGAACCTTCTACACAAAGTTCCTGTTAGTTGTTCGGTTGAGTTTTCTTTTAGGGGTTTCTGGGGAGATGACAAAATATCATTTCCAGTCGGGTAAATGTTAAACTTAGTTCTGCCCTGTCACTCAGGTTTTTGTCGAATCTGACGAAATAATTAATCATTGTAAAGGACCTTCATTACCCCATTCCAATATACTAATAGTTTACTTAAATTTGATTTAGTACGTTAAATGCTTAAAATAATAATGATATGTTTCTGGAAGGTTCGAATGATAAACTGTTCAGTGCTGTGATTATGTTATTGGAACCAAATCCAAACGAAATAAACAATAATTGTAGAAGACATTCCATACAAAATTCCATATAAAGTAACCTTAAATTTGCTTCTGGGATTATAGAGGGGAGGATCAAGTAAGTGAGAACCGATTTTCCTGTAGGACCACCATCAAACTATATTCCCTGCTGACTTATATGTTTCTTGTCGAATCAGGACGAAATGAGCAATCTGTATAACGAAACTCCTATAACGAAATTCCCTAAATCATCCCAGTAAAGTTTAGTTTTTTCTTAAATAATTTCAGAGCAGATGACGAAAATGGTGATTTCCCATAGGGGTCAAATGTTAAACTATGTTCCATGTTTACAACCATATTTGTTAAAAGATTGAAACAAAATAGAACAAAATGAACAATACTCAAAAGGACCTTTTATATATGCTTCGTGCAAAGTCTGGTTGAATTTGCTTTCAATAGATTAATTGGAGATGATGCAAAGGTGAAAACTATCAGACTAACGAAGAGACGACAGACGGACGCAAGCTGATTGCAATAGATCACACCAACCGTTTGGATCAGATGAGCTGAGTACCAGTACCACGAAAGCACAAACCCTGTGTATTAGCAAAAATTACTTTTTTGGTAAGTAAACCTTGCTCATACACAGAATGTTAAGAATGTTTTCTTTTGTTCTTTCATATTTATTTAAGTTCAGGTCGTATCAAATTTTGCCGGAAGAGAACATTACTTTACATGTGTTCTGATACAATGTGATATATCTGTTTTCTTCTATCACCCACGATAAAGGGGTTAAGTCAGAAAATATGTGTCAGATGATGACTCTTGTCGATCGCTAACTGATTTAAATTGGCTACCTTTATAACAAATTGGCCACAGTGGATATTTTATCCTCTCTTGCGAGCAAAATGTTGGTATATTTAGACATGTTTTTACATACATTAAGAATTCCAAACGATTCCTCGTTGTTTATTGTTTAATTACTGCTCTACAACCACACACATCACCGACTGAATATTGCAAAGTATTTCTTTCTATTGTTGTGTCCTCTTATTTTGTCAATTTTTTTTTCTAACAAATGCAGTGTAATTGCATGTTCTCGTATTATTTTATGTATATTAATGTATAGGGAGAAAACTTCATAAGTTGGTTAAACTTGTGTCTAATCTACGACAGATTATTCGTGCTAAGTAGAAGAAAATAAATTATGATAAAACCGTACAAACGATTTTTTAAATCGTTTTATAGATTTTTATTATATATTTTTTTCTTCTACTTGGCACCACTAAGCTGTCGTACTAATCCCATTGGTTTAAATTCATGGGATATTTGTTATGACAACGGATCTTTCCCCCTAACAACTAAATTTTGTGTTTCTTCTACTGGATTTGACTTTACTACCGGAGTAGACATGATGCATAATCTACCTGATCTCACCCAGGGTCCGTGTTTTTCATCAGTACGAGTGTATTCATTTCTCGTTCTCTGTCCCGTTCTAATGTGGTGTCTTTGTTTCTTTGTGTTCCGATGATGCCGTTGTCTCCGGATTATTCGTTCTCTGTACCGTTCTAATGTGGTGTCTTTGTTTCTTTGTGTTCTAATGTTGCTGTTGTCTCTGGATTATTCGTTCTCTGTATCGTTCTAATGTGGTGTCTTTGTTTCTTTGTATCTCTGGATTATTCGTTTTTGACTGACCTTACGGTGCTCACTTACTTAAAGATAAACATTTTACAGACAGTTTTGAAGTGTTACAAGTTTCTTGTATCAGCATGTCATATCACATCTAATCGCTATGTTCATACAGACACATACAACAAATTTGTTCAGATACGAAACCCTTGTAACTGGACCTTTTGTAATGCGTAGTTGTAATTTATATTTCCGATTATTTTAAACTAACTCTTTCACCAATTTATGTTCCCAAAGAAACGCTGGTTTTGTGCTGAAAAAAGACACTGTTTTTATCAAAATTTTAACCACTTAAAAACACTGAAGCTTCATTCAATGTTTGCCACACGGTAGATGTCCTCGGTAATAGATTTGGCTTCCTATTTCGATATTTTTGGAAATGATTACTTCTTGTTAGACTACGTTTTCATTATGGCTTTCCATATTTGATTTACATGTAAATGCTGCTGATGAGAGGTTACTTCTTGAAACACGTGTACAGCAGACCGACATTTACTGAGTTTTTATGCAACTTCGATATTTATGGTATTTTTGTCCACCACTATTTTTTTTGTATTTTTTTCCACCACTGCTGGTGGACCAGAGGTCCCCGAGGGTATTCACCAGCCCAATAGTCAGACTTGTCTGACACGAAAATGTACCTTGCATGTTATAAAAATTAACTGTTTTTATCAAAATTCTAATCACAAAAATACTGAGGCTTCACTCCGTGTGTGGCACTCGGTAGATGTCCTTTGTAATGGATTTGGCGTCCTATTTCGATATTTGTGGAAATGAGTACTTCTTGCTGGACTACTTTTGAAATATTGCTTTCCATATTATTTGATGTTAATGCTGCTGATGAGAAGTGATTACTTTAAGCACTTGTATAGCGAAACGAAATTTACTGTTTTTTTTTTACTTTGACCTCAATTCCAAGGTTCAGTGGTCATGTTTATATTTTGTTTTGTAGTAAGTTTTTCAACAACAATATGAATGTTATTATGTTATTTGGTCTCTTATGATACAAAAAGGGGCTTAAACATTTATTTGTAGTCCATAGATCATTACATTTTTACGTAAATTGTTTCTAAATATTTCAAGGGTGTACGTCCAGTACAGACAGATGGGATTTATTTAAGATTTACCCATGATCTTTTATTTAATTATCAATTGTATGATATATTTCATGTCTATATAAGATCTATTGGATTTGGTGCAAACAAATTGTATTTTTTACATATTTCTTGTCATATGTTTTAATCTTTTGTCATACAAATGTTTGATTTGTTTTAAATTTATTTCCGCTGCAGGGACATCATTTGTCGAAATAAAAATCACAGGAACTCAGTTTGACTGTATCTTTTATCTTTAATTGTTCTGAACAGTTTGATCGAAATTGTCACTGCTTACCGCAAAACTATGCCCCGTTATTATTAGGAGATAGGAATTGGGGTACTAACAAAATAACCAAGTTGTCAAGAGCCGAAGTCCACGAGACAAAAATACAAATCAGGTCGAAATCACTGGAAAACTTGACTGCAAAAGTCCTGAGTAGGGAAGAAACATGCATACACGTACTGACACATACTGCAATAATAAACGATGTCTATACTACTTGATGACTTGGCACGTTCGATGTTCTTTTTGACTGAATTTAGCATACTAACTACACGAATATAGGTTGTCCGGTAATTTGACGAAAAGTTATTTTAATGTCTTTTATTAAGTTTCCTTTTTTATTTTTCATTATGTAATGTAAATGTTTTAGTGACGAGGCTTATCTCAAAATAGTAATTTAATTTTCATGTAAATCTATTTCAGTTATTGATTAAATAATGTACCTTTCCATTTAGACCACTCATTAAAACAAACCATTAATAGCCTGACAATGCACATAATCAAATTTGTATTATAGAAAGAAAAACACAAGGGTAGTAATATAAATTTTAGGTGATTTTTTTCCTATCCTTAAAGTACCTAAGTATTCAGAGCTACTAATGTATCAAATAAATACATTTGCATTTACTCCATATCACCTCGTTGTTTATTGTTGTGAAAATGCCAATGTTTTAAATAAATTCATTTGCATTTACTACATATCCCTTCATTGTTTAACTCTATATCCCTTCATTATGTATTATAGTACGAATACAGAGACCCAAAAACCCAAAGGGATTGAAATATAACCTATTTACACTTATACTGTCCAGTATAAGCATCGTAGTTGATAACATGTAAAGATTGAAAAAAAGACAAGTCATGTTTCACATATGATAATCAGCCCGAAATACTTTTAACGTATAATTGTCAGATCTTAAATACGTTAAAAAAATATTTTCAAAGTCTTCATTGATTTTATCTAGAAGTCTCTGTCGACGCTCTACAGTTAACTCATTGCGACATCCCCATTTGAATAACCTGAAGTTTTGTCGCAATATTGCGTTTTTGAGAATAGGATAATGGTGTGTTTTCATTTAAAGTAGAGTAGATGAAGTAAGGACATATTTATGTCTCATATAATTCAGAATATACATATCAGAAAATGTACACCCCCAAAATATATGTGAAATTTTGATAAATCGTTATACTGATTTCTTATCGATTTGTCAAAAAGTGCTAGCATTTTATGTACTATTGTACCAAAAGTAGTAGTTGAATCATCATTTTTCTTTTTTCCTGTTTGAATAAGAATACAAATGATGAAGGAAAAGAAAAATGACTAGTACGTCAACTGTTCGAAGAACAATTTAAAGGTCGTTCCCAGAAGTTGCGTCATAATGTTTTCATTATTGAAAATACATTTATTGATTCATTAACGTGGTATAAACGATTTTGGCTGTGACCTTGACCTTTGACCTTGACGTCATTTTGAAGGTCACAATGTTCCAAATATATTTTTTGTATTGATAATATCTTTTTTATTTTCAATGGTTTTTGAGCTAAAAGCAAAAACCCAATTTCGGACATCAAAAATCGGTTTTTGGTCCATATGCCAAAAACGGTTGGTCCAATAATTTTTGGTCCAATGTAACAAATGTAGATCTAAGGAAGACGTTCATTTTCTCCATTACATTTTATCAGCTTTCTATTACCGTTTCTGAATTAATCACTTAGCAAGGTCTGGGATGAAAGTTCAAAGTGACCAATGAACTTGACTGTAGCATTTTAGATGTAATACCTATCACCTAAGATGAATGGAAAAGGTTCCAGGTTTTTTGAGAAAAACATACTAAAAGATGTGACAAAATTTTCAACGTTTATGGACTTTCAAATGTTTTGATTAGATCTGCACTGAAGAGACATAATTTGTCAAAATAATCATGTGCAGAATCCTAATTAACTGTTCGTTATATTGTTATTTATTACTACAATGCCACTGCTGGTAGACTTTTAGACGCCGAGGGTACTCACCAACCCAGTAGCCAATACTTCGGTGCTGGCCCGAAGCCGATTATATTTTGAAACTTGCAATATCTGAATTGAGCAAATTTTGTTTAACATCTAAGGAGTCATGCATAGCCCTCTTCTTAGCTGAATTTTGGCTTTTGCATTTTGATTCTTTGATTATTTATTCTATATCAGTTTTTACACGTATTTTGGTTTATAGACTTCCAAATGTTTTGATTAGATCTGCACTGAAGAGACACATGCAAGTTGTCGAAATGCGCATATGCAGAATCCAAATTAAGATGAAAAACAACAATAAAAGCGTTGTTCCATTGCTTGGTTCTACCATATATTTGTAGAGACTTTGCCTCATATATTTGTAGAGACCTAGTCTCATGTGCAGTTACTCCATATCCTTGCATGGTTTATTTTGAATGTTTTTATTTATTTTAAATATTTAAGGTAGATCGGTAGTCTTCCGCCATTTTGAATTTGTTATTTATGCTGTTATGGTATTATCTGCTTTTTAAATATGCAAATATTTTTATTTGTAATGAATCAATCAATATTATATTCATAATACAAAATGCAAAGAACCTACATGGACTTGATTTCACATGTCTTTATCTTATTAGACGAGGTATGGTAACTTAATAATTAGATAAATGGGAAGAGGATTTTTGAAAAAGGGAGATAATCTGATAAAAATATTTTACAAAGATATCACTATGAAAATTCACATTTTACAAATTATATGGAAAACAAAGTCGGTGACCCCCATTTGTCTTTATATTTTCTGAAAGTATGTTCAAAGGGCTATCATATGAGTAAAATACAAAGAAATCTATGGAATAGTTTTAAAGAAAACAACCAAATGCCTGTTTTTCCCTTTATATTCATTAGAAATATTTGATTATTTTGATATCATTTATTTTAAAAACAAGCACGGTGACCCCCCTTTTTTATTATTTTTTTCAGTGCTCATGTATTAAGGAAACTTTCCTGAGAAAATAAAGAAAATCTATGGAAAAAAATTTTGGAGTACCCATCTACCTTAATAACTGAACTTTCAACGATATTTTGTCATGTTTTATTTTTAATACATTGGCAAACCAATATCGAAGCAGAAAAGGGGAAACTCTAGAAAATCTCGGCCAAAAAACGACAATTCAGAATAATTTTGAATTCACTACGTATGCATTTCCTGTTGTGGGTTGTTGTGCTTCAGTAATTATACAAAATGCTTTTAATGAAAATGCTAATAGTGAGGTTTAATTTTTTTCAAATTTATTTTGAAACATGAGACACTTTAACATAACATTAAAAAAAGAAAAATGCTTCTCCCTTAAAGAGAAACTGATGGTAGGAAATGGTATATTGTTTGTCATTACTATTGGTTTAAGCCTAGAAGTATTTACTTAATACTTGTACCAATCTCTTTGTAAAGAACTGTGTGGCTAACAATAAGTCTCCTGGTATATATTAAAGTAAGTTATATAACGATGGTCAATGTATGCTGCGTCTTTAGTGTAGATTTTTAGCTGTGCAAAAATTGTAAAAAAGAGATAATAATAGAAAGAAGGCTATAAAATCGGATTGTAATTTGAATAAACGAGCTTCTCCTGCTTACGGAGTGTATGTTTCACAGTTGATTCGTTACCCTAGAGCCAGCACAAATTATACAGACTTTCTCATTAGACATAGGTATCTCCGTGATCGCCTTATTAATCAAGGCTTAAAAAAATCCGTCTAATACAATAACTAATAAGTTCTTTAATAGATATCCGTCCCTTGTGGAACATTTTGAAGTTTCGGTCCGAACTCTTGACTCAAGATTCCTTTTTTATCTAATACTAGGATGAGTGTTTACTTTGAATGTCTACTGCCTTTCAAAAGCAATTGCTGTTAAGTTGCGACCGGATACTACCACAATGGAAGGGGAGGTTTGTCATGCCATAAAACAACGGCAGTAGAATACCGAAAGAACAAAGGAGTAAAATTCACAAAAATTCCAAAGACAGGGCAAAAACGATAACACAGAAAACAATGACGTTAGACACTAAAACAATGACGTTAGACAGATACAAAGCACAAAAACAGAAATTACAACATTCAGAACAAAGGCACTCACAATGTGAACTCCAGTGAAACTGAGAGTGACATCAGATGCTCCGGAAGGGTAAGCATGTCCTGCTCTGTTAACAACACCCGTCACACTGTGAGTGATTCAATCCGGGAAAATGTCAAAGTCAGTAGTCAAATCCGGGAAGACATGAATCTAGCTGAAAATGTCCACTTTCAATTGGGATACTGACACGTCATATATTTCAATGATGCTTTGGTGACGGCCATAGAATTTCTTGAGGGATGAAATTAACAAACGTTGAACAGATCCCTGACTAAGCAGCTTTTTGACAGTGTTTTTGCTCTGTTCAAAAAATCACTACAAACTACATGCTCGACAGTATCGAATCAACTGTGAAATGTACACTCCATAGGCTTTAGAGGTAGGTATATTGCTGCTAAGAAAGGGAAAAATTCACGCTGGGGAATTTAAAATCATCACGTTTGTCACATAGCTTAGATTTCAAACGTCCATCTTCGTCAATATACAGTAACAGATCTAGGTACGAAGCTGAAGTAGGTGTTTCAGTTGTTTCTTTAATTTCAAGCTCATTGGGATATATTTGATGTAAAAACTCTTTAAAATTTAGGGTTATTAAGAGAAAGTACATCGTCTATGTAGCGGAAGCTGAAATTAAAGGACTGGGCTAAATGTTTTTGCTTTCTTTGAATAAGCCCTTGTAAAAACTTGGCCTCGTACGAGTAAAGGAAAAGGTCAGCTAAAAGCAGCGCACAGTTTGTTCCAATAGGAATCCCTATTGTGTGTTTGAAAACACGACCTCCAAATTCGACAAAAATATTGTCGATCAAAAATTCTAACATTTTGATTACGTTTTGATAAAACCGTTTTAACCCACCATTTCATTTGAAATGCCTGTACCAACCAAGGACCATTGCGGTCGACAATTTGCCGATGTTTTGCACCTGATTTGACTTGTTGTCTCATGGACTTCGGCTCTTGAAAACTCTGTTTGGTAATTGTGTCATTAACCCCATTCTAAACACAGTCATCTGTATTTATAGAGACAGTAGTTGTAAACTGAAGTTAGGAGGTACAAAAACAATTCTTTTCAAATTTTTCTCATAAGCTTATTCAAATATCAAAATATGTTAGGATTAATTACTCTTCGTGTTGCATTTATTTCGAAAAAAAGAAATCTACAGTACTTCAAATAAATGATCTTAGATAAATAAAGAATCACCACAACTTGGAAAAACGGCGATAGAATACCGAAGGACCAAAGGATATGATAATTACAAAAATCAGAGACATTGCAAAAACGTGAACAACCCCAAAAATAACATTAGACAATAAAACGCGACAATAAAAATACAACATTGAAAACCAAAGCACTTAAAGTGTGAACTACCATAAACAGACAATGGCTTGATTTTACGATAAAATTGAGGCTTTGTCATTTCTATTTTACAACTGTTACAGATAAAATTAAATAATGCATTTTATATTCAAAGAATATTAAAGTAGACAAATAGTGTTTAATTGATTATAAATCAACTAAATGTCTTGGGTGTTGTTGCATATTTTGCACAAAGATATTCTACATAATTATTGTAAAATCAAAACAATAGATTTATTTTAAATGTTCCAGGAAGAATATTAAAAATAACATAAAGTGGTGACATACATATAAATCATAAATGAATACCTGTAAAAAAGTAATAGTTTTCTTCGTCATTCAAATGATGACCTAACATTACTTGACTATCATGAAAAAGGCGTTAAAAACTTCTTATTACATTTATTCATATGAAGCATTTTTAACTATTTAATGAAAAGTTTAACGTCGGGTGGAACAGTTAGCTGTTTACCGATTTCCGGCCGAACTGTTCCGTGTGAAAAATAATTGCGCAGTATGACGTCATTCAACTTTCAATCATTTATAGGCAAGATTTTTTTATTGCTTATATAAGTTGATAAAACAGTCATTTCATGCCCTGTTTCAAGAAATAGCAAACCATTGTCCCTCGATGATGGAAATGACATGCGAACTAATCTCAGGCAAATAGCTATTGCTGTTTCCTTCAAGGGCATGAATTTACTGTATAATGTGGCAGAAATACACCGGCAAACAAATACCGAAGCAAGAACGAGGAAAGGGGGATTCTAAAATTCAAATACTAAATCACGGCAATTCATATCGAACACCAATTGAGACAGTACAACTATGACCAAGACAAAACAGATAAACAAAAATGAACAAGAGCGCAATCAGACAGTTTTGAAGTGTTACAAGTTTCTTGTATCAGGACTCGTATTTAGTATTTACTTTGTCACATCACACCTAACCACTATGTTCATACAGATACATGCAACAAATTTGTTCCGATACGAAACACTTGTAACGGAACCTTTTGTAATTTGCAGGTGCAATGTATTTTTCCGATTATTTTAAACCAACGCTTTCACCAATCCATGCTCCCACACAAACGCTGGTTTTATGTTGTAAAAAGACAATACAAATACTGTATCATATTTGTGTGGGGGGGAGGGGGGAGGGGGAGGGGGGCGCTGCATTTGAGCATTTTAACAGTTTAAACTATACTCAATTATATATCAATATCTTGATGTAGAAACATAATGCTTGGTGGGTATTCTGCACCAAGTGCCTTTTCACAGACCTTAAGTCATGTGACCTAGGCCTCTTTTTCTGTATAGTGACCGTCATTGGTCTTTTAGATTAGTCCGATATCTCAGAAACTGTAAAAGGAAGACGAGTTATATTTAGTCAGCAGGTTTGAATTTCATAAATGTCTATTTAATGATCGTTGACTATTACTGTGGTTATGTGTTTTTTTTAGTTGAGTAGTACATCACAATTTGAAATTAGGAGTTTTTCTTTGACCACATTTTCAAGGTTCAGTGGTCATGTTTATATTTTGTTCTGTAGTTAGTTTTTCAACAACAATATGACAATTATTATGTTAATTGGTCTCTTATGATACAAAAAGGGGTTATATTATTGAATTTTGTATTTTGAAACTTGCAATATCTAAGTTTTATGAAATTTTGTTTAAAACTAAGGCGTATCTCCCTCCAGCATAGCACTGTTCACAGTCGAATTTTGGCTTTTCTATTTAGATCCAATTTTTTATCTATTCTCTGTCAGCTTTTACACATATTTCGGTTTATTATTTCAAAATGTTTTGAATTGATCTGCACCGAAGAGACATAAATTGTCGAAATGCGCGTATACAGAAATTAAATTGACAGTAGTCCCCGAGGGTATTCACCAGCTCAGTAGTCAGTACTTCGGTGCTGACCCGAAAGCCGATTCTGTTTGAAACCTTACAATATCTAAAATTTTTGTAAATTTTTTTGAAAACTAAGGAGTGTCTCCCTCATGCAAAGCTTTGTCTTTAGCTGATTTTGGCTTTACATTTAGATCTTACTAGTTATTTGTTCTCTCTCAGTTTTTAACATCTGTGTGTTTATGGTCTTCCAAACGTTTAGATTTTATCTGCACTGAAGAGACATAAGTTGTCGAAATGCGCATATGCAGAAAATAATTTCACAGTAACTTCGGTATTTAGTTATTTACTTCGGTGTTTTGTTATTGACTTGTAGTCCATGGACCATAAGTTTTTTGGAATACCGGTTCTAAAATATTTCAAGGGTGTATGTCACACACGGAAAAGACAGCCGGAAGAGACAACGGTAGTAGAATACAGAAGGAACAAAGGAGTGGCATTTACAAAAATCGAAGTCAAAAGGCATGGTCAAAACGAGAACACAGAAAACAATGACGTTAGACGGCTAAAAAGCACGGAAAAAAAAAAAAAAAAAAAAAAACACCCTACAAAGCCAAGGCATAACAGTGGGATCTCCCGTGAGACTAAGAGTCACATCAATTGCTCTAGAAGGGTAAGCATGTCCTGCTCTTTTAACTGCACCCTATTTAAAATTAAGATTCTACACTTGTTTAACACACAGTACCTTTTATTTAATTATCAATTGTATGATACATTTTTGCCTACATATGACCTATTTGGGGCAAAAAATTGTACTTTCTACATATTTTGTATTATTTCTTGTAGTATGGTTTTAACTTTTTGTCATACAAATCTTTGATATTATTTTTATATTTATTTCCGCTGCAGGGACATCATTTTTCGAACTGATGCGTAGGAACTCATTTTGACTGCATTTTTTATTGTTCTGAACAGCTTACTACAATATTATGTTTCGGTATTATTCTGAGATACAAAATGGTAGATGTGCAAGAAACTTGCATACACATTCTGCCCTAATAAGCGATCTCTATTTACTACTTGATGACTTGGCACGTTCGAAGTACTTTTTGTTTGAATTTAGCATACCATCTAAAAGTGTACCCGGATATAGCTTGTCCCTTAATTTGACGAAAAGGTATTTTAATGTCTTTTCTCGAGTTTTTTCTTTTTATTTTATCATTATGTAATGTAAATGTTTTAGTGACGAGGCTTATCTCAAAAATATAATTTAGTTTTCATGTAAATCTATTTCAGTTATTGATTAAACAATATACCTGTTCATTTAGACCACTCATTAAAACAAACCATTAATAGCACGACAATGCACCTAATCAAATTCGGTATTTTGTTATTATTACTGGGCCGATGCATCTGCTGCTGATCTGTTAGTCCCCAAGGATACTCACCAACCCAGTAGTCAGTACTTCGGTGCTGATCCCAAAGCGATTTCTTTTGAACCTTGCAATATCTAAATTTTTCAAAATTTTGTTTAAAACTAAGGAGTATCTGCCTCATGGTTATGGGTTATGGACTTCCAAATGTTTTGATTTGATCTGTAGTGAAGAGACATAAGTTGTCGAAATGCGCGTATGCAGAAACTAAATTAACAGTATCTTCGGTATTATGTTATTGTTATTATAGAAAAAAAGAAAAAAAAACACACAAAGGTAATGATAATTTATTTTCCTATCTTTAAAATAGTTAAGGTAGATGGGTACTCCAAATTTTTTTCCATAGATTTTTAAAAAATTTTTACTGGAAAGTTTCCTTATTACATAAGCATTGAAATAGAAAAATAAAAAAGGGGGGTCACCGTGCTTGTTTTTAAAATAATTGATATAAAAAAAAATCAAATATTTCTAATGAATATATAGGGAAAAACAAGTATATTGTTGATAGCTTTAAAACTATTCCATAGATTTCTGTCTACTTTACTCATGTGTTAGACCTTTGAACAAACTTTCAAAAAATATATAGAAAAATGGGTGTCACCGACTTTGTTTTCCTTATAATTTGTAAAATGTGAATTTATGTAAAATATTTTTATCAGATTATCTCCCTTTACCAAAAAACCTCTTCCAATTTATTTTATTATCGAGTTGTCATACCTCCTCTAATTAGATAAAGACATGTGAAATCAAGTCCATGTAGATTCTTTGCATTTTGTATTATGGATATAAAATTGATTGATTCATTACAAATAAAAATATTTGCATATCTAAAAAGCAGATAATACCAAAACAGCATAAATAACAAATTCAAAATGGCGGAAGACTACTGATCTACCTTAAGTGCTCAGAGCTACTAATGTTTGAAATGTATAAATAGTGCAAATACAAAGACAAAGAAATCAACAGAGCCCCCAAAACGCAGAAGGTTTGAAATATAACCTTAGTATACAAGTATACTATCCAGTAAGCATTGCAATTGAAAACACGTAAAGAATAAAAACAAAACGATAAAGTATGTTTTACATATGATTATTATTCCTGAAATACTTTAACGTCTAATTACAAATTCTTAGATAATTTAAAAGTATTGACGAAAGAATTTCTTGATTGATTTTATTCTGATGAACCTGTCAACCAATTTAACGCCTAGCGATCCCCATTTGATCAACCTCAAATTACAAAAAAACAGGATAACAGTTAACACCTAGTTTGTTCGCAATATTGTGTTTTTGAATATTAGGCTATTGGTGTGCTTGATTTGTCGGTATTTCGTTTAAAGTAGAGTAAAGGAAGTTTGGATATAATTATGCCTTAGATTATTCAGAATATACATATAAAAAAATGTACCAACCCTCCCTAAAAGATTTGAAATATTGGTAAATCTTGATACTGAAAGCATAACAATTTGCAAAAGGAGTAGTTGTATCATTTTTTTTTTGAAGAAAAGAATAAATGAAAAAGAAAAAGAAAAATAATTTCGTTCTTTCTCAGTCGGATGCACTTTCATACTTTCAACATTTTGGCATTTTATTATTTTTTGTGATCTTTAAATATTTATAGTGTTAACATCTCGCTATTGTTTAATGCTAAGTTTTCTTACAATCGACTGTGCGCCCTGTGTTTGTCTGTATGTTGTATCTGTCCACTAGCGTAGGATACTATGTGCTTTTATCGGACAATGGATAATAGCGATTATATGAGCGCTTTACAAATTAAAATCATGTTTTTGACAATCAGTTGAATTGTTACAAAGCACAACACCCAAACTATGGGAAAGAAAAATAAATAACTATAAAAGGGATATCAAATTACCGACATTTTAGTTTCACAGTACTAAATGTAGGTTCCATAGTAGTCAGTGTGAAGTGTGCTACGCGTGAAGTAGTTCATGCTTAGCTTACCCTACTGGGGCACCTGCTGATACCTCAGTTTTATAAGGGTTTACACTGCTAGTGCTTTAGTTTTGTTGCTTTCTTGATCATTCTTGTTTATTTGTTTTGTCTTTGTCATGCTGTCTCAATTCGTGTTGGATATGAATTGCCGTCATTTTGGATTTTTGATTTTAGAATTCCCCATTCATCATTTTTGCTTCGATAGACGTTTGCCGATGTAGTCAATGTTGAGATGAAAATTTTATTGTTGTAATGTTATAATCCTCTCCAGTGTACAGAAAATTGTATCAATTTTGAAGAAACCACAAACCAAAGATAACGAAAAGTTATATGCAACAACTAATCCAAAAGAACCTATAAGTATAGCAAAGACTCGCTAGTCAATCAGGTCGCTGCAATCCAAATCCGTACGTTTCAGTTAGGTATTCTTTTCTTATACTCGTTCAGGCTAAGGAAATGCTGATAACTACCATGTTTTATAACCACAATAAAAATACAACATATAGTTATATGTGAATGTAGAGAGCACATATGAACGATTGATACATAATCTTGTCTCGCTTGATTTTACGAGAAAATTTATGCTTCGTCATTTGTCATTTACAGCTGTTGCAGATAAAACTAAATAATGCATTTTTAAATTCAAAAAAATATTCTGGCAGACAAATATTGTTTCATTGATTATAAATCAACTAAACGTCTTGGGTGTTGTAGCATAGTTTGTACAAAGTGCTTCTACATTATTATTGTAAAATCAAGACAAAAGGTTTAATTTACAAATGTAAATGTTCCAGGAAGAATATTACAAATAACATAAAAAAAGTGACATTTATATGAATTATAAATGAATATTTGTAAATAAGTATTAGTTTTCTTTACAATTCAAGATTCATGGAACTTAAACTATACTCAACAACAAAAGAAACGCACCACTAACGTGTATTTCTATGTACCATGTGCCTTAATATTCAATAGCAAATATCTCTACAAATACTTGCCAGAACAACTTTTTACACATTTGTCTTATCACAAAGTCAAAATTCTGAATTATTGAAACTTTTTGGAATTCTGAATTTCATTTTCTGAAAAAAAACCTTTTCACCCAAAAATGCAAAAATTGTTGAAAAGGGTGAATTTTGAACCTTGAAAATGTTATTAAGGTGTGTCAGTTGTATTTTTCCGCCATATTTGTCTAATACTTGTTCATTTAGGTTTCATTCATAAAGAAATTTAACAAAATAGTTCTTCAAAATGCATAGAAAATTCCAAAAAATTGAGACATTTTATTTCTTATCACTTTAACATCATTTTCATTACAAAAACGCGAACTACATGTGTAATACATATGAGCTTACATTCTGTTGTTGGATTTACAGAAAACAGAAATTATCCAAGGGAGATAATTTGATAAAAGAGTTTTACAAAGATATCACTAGAGAAATTAACATTTCGCAATTTATCTCTCTTATTTCAACGGTGTCCCCTAATTTTTATTTTTTTATGTGTAAATTATAAAATGAGTTTAAAACACATGCAAAGTATGAACAAAATAACAAAAAAAAGAAGATTTTTCAAGCTATTCTCTTATCTTATTATTTTCTCTATCATTTCTATGTAAAATCCCGGAATTTTCAATTTCAGTTTCTGCACTTGAATGCACGGTAACCCCAAAATTTTATTTACATTTTGAACAAAAATACAATTATGTTTCTACGCAGAAAACATCATAAAATTCTATAATAGGAAAATAATACCCTGCTTGAAGTCGGTTTTATCAAATAAAGCATGCCTATTGTTCATATCACGGTGAAAATGTGCTACTTTCAAAGAATTTAATTCGTCATACTTGTCACAATAGCACACTAGATTTTCTTTCATCATTGTTCAATATGTAATCATCGACAGTTCAAAATCGTCTGACTTGCTGATTTCTCTTCTTAAGAATATTTATTTCAGTGACAACTATTAGATAAATTGCCCTTTTACATAAAAATGCATAGCACCACCGTGTGCCGACGTGGGAGAATATTTTTTGCATAGATATGACGAAGGACATGCTGCATTGTATCGATGATTTCTTTTTTTTATTTGATTATTTGAATCAGAGTCAGTTTAAATTGGCACATTTCCAGATAGCATGCAACAGTTTTACTACAGAAGTTAATTCCTACATTATATTTTTTAAAATTAATACGTGTATGCAATGAAGGGATAAGGAATAAATGCACATGAGACAAAGCTTTCATAAATACATGGCGAAAACAAGCAATGGATCAACGCTTTTATTGTTGGTCTTCATCTTGAAGTTACAATTAGGCTATGTTCATACCTCATACTGTAAGTTTAAGACGACGCCTAGCACCGGTATCCATTGCTAGATGTCGAGCAACGCTACATCTATGTTTTATGAATTTTGGATACATGATCGTCAACAAACATTAAATTAACTGGCAAAGTGTTTTTACAATTACTGTCATCCGTTGCCTGACAAAACAGTAAAAGTAGACAAGCACAAAATTTGAATAACCACAGTGCACTCATCGAGTCAATAATAAGAAAACTTGGCATAATAGAATCACGAGATGTGGGCATAATAATCAGGTGGTCAGACAAAAAATTTGAAATGACAAAAAATAAAATCTCAAAACTTGAAAGTATGGTAGTGCATCCATATGAGAAATTCTCTCAAGAACAAGTACACCATAACCGAAATGCATATAGAGCATACATCTTTTTACGGACTCAACACTGCAGGAGAGACAAACGCCACCTGGTGCCTGCGCGTGAGAAATTCTTTTTTTTTGTATAGAGATGTCGAAGAACATGCTACATTGTATTGATGAAATGGGCCCTTTTATTTCTTTTTTACTCAAAGTCGGTTTTGATGCATTTACAGTTAGTATGCAACAGTTTTACCACAGAAGTTAATTCCTACATTAATTTTTTTTAAAAATTAACAAGTGTAAGCAATGAAGGGATATAGAGTAAATGCACACGAGACAAAGTTTCTACAAAGACATGGCGAAAACAACGCAATTATTGTTGTTCTTTATCTTTAAGTCTATTAGTTACTTCATTGGAGTTATTTCAAGAGTATTTATGCATATTACGGCATATTGTTAAGGCCATACAAAAGTGATGCACATGCAATACATGTACTAAAATGTAAACTTTTTTGTTGTTTGACATATCATATTTAAATTAGGAAATTTCTAGCAAATTATTAATGCGTAGAAATCTCGACCCTTTCTATCTTCCCGGAAAATAAAAAGGAAATAGTACAATATGTATACATAAGTGTCTCCTCAGTAGATAACATTAGTAGCAGATGATGAGTGACATCTGTTTATTTGGGAAAAATCAGCTCAATCATGTACAAGATATTTCTGCTGTTGGTCTTATCTACTGCTGATCCAACAAACGGTAAGAATAGGATTTATAATTTCAGGACAAGTGCTTAAATTACTTGTTTAAAATAATTCAAAATGATACTCAAATTAGTTCATCTTTGATGATATAACTTCTTTCTTTAGAATTTGTTTTGGTTGACAGGTAATGCTAGTCTTGAGTCATGTAATTGTAAATGCCATTGCCATCCATATTCGAACATCTCGACAATTTAAGTTTTCTGTTACACATTCAGTCTGTGAATTTATTATTTCTGCCACTTTAACAGTTTTTTTTATTCCTTACTTGTACACAATTTATGTTTTTTCCCTATCATTGTGAAGATTTTATGGAAAATAATGTTTTTTTTTTCATTGTAACATTTTTTGCCATCCGTACTCTTGTTTTCTGATAATTAATACGAAAATATTCTGTGTAATCTCTACATATATTGTGTTTTGTCATTGTGAGTTTTTCATTCCGACTTATCTATTCTGCCTTTTTTTCTGTCTTTGTGACTGTTTTCTTCGATTTTTACAATAACTTCTGCATTTACTTAATTATTACGAGTGGGTCGATAGCTCTGCAGGTGGACTGTTACATGTTGTCAATCAAGTTATTCACCAACCTAGTAATTCAGTAATTCTACACTGGTCCAGAAATCGATTTTAAATGGAAGCTTGCAACATCTAAATTTTACTCTAAAACTAAGGAGTATCCCCTCGTGCAATGGCCTCTTTGTGCTAACTTTTGCTTCCCATTAGATGTTATTTGCTCCCTTTAAGGGCATATCCAATAGTTTCAGGAGAGATAATAGCAAACTCAAAAGAAGGCAATGCCTTCCGGGAATATGACGTTGATAAATGTAACGTCATAAAGTAATATTCATTGTTTCCGAGGGAAAGGTAATTTGTACCTTCAAGTTTGGTGGACTTTATGGGCAAGATTCAAATTTCAAGATTCTTTATTCTCTGAAAACCATAGATAAACATAGGTACAGAGAGCAATTAAAAAAATATATATACAGATATACAATAAATAAACACTTACAGAAACAATAAGCATATTGCAGTCAATATATAAAATACTTATTTTAATTATCTAGAGAATTCGCAGATTGATAATTTTTAATAACCTACACAAGTTTTTTAGTGTGTTTCTATTTTTACACTGAAACAGCTTTTTGAATTTCAAAGTATTGATTCTGAACAAACAATATTTCGGTAAATATTGCTTACGCTCTCTTTTTTAAAGATTTACATTCCAAAACAAAGTGAAATTCGTCACCTATTTCTTCATCACTACATAAATGACATATTCTATTTTGCCACCTTCCAACTTCTATAGGCAATCTATGATTAGCTACTCGAAATTTGCAAAATGTAAGCGAATCTTTATATGGTAAAATATCGAGATATTTTTCAAACTGCAAAGTGTCCTTAAACAATTTATAAGATGCACCTTTAGAAAAATTATCAATATCCGAGCTCCATTTTTGCTCAAACTAGTCATTAATTCTTTGTTTTATAGTACATTTCAGCCACTGTGTATCAAAATTTCCTTGAGACTGCCATACATTTCCGTATCCAGAGTTATTTGAAATGTTTTTAACTGTTGTTATCCATGAGCATTTATACTGATTTTGAGAATATTTCTGATAACAATATCTATACAATATAGATGACAATTTTTCCTGCGACCCACATACCATATTCGCCCAAAAAATTTTCATTCGAGAATGCACTTGTGTGAAGAGTGGGTAAGCTCCTAGCTCACCATAAACCATATAATTAGGTGTTGACTTCTTCAATTTCAGTAAAAGTTTGCAAAATTTTAAATGAACTCTTTCAGTAATATCTAAGTTACTGAAACCCCATATTTCGGAACCATATAACAAAATCGGTTTCACTATTTTATCAAAAAGATCATATTGACAACTGATTGATAAATTATGCAAACGACCTTTTTTAAGACTTCATACATAGCCCTTGTTGCTTTATTTACATTTTGCTTAATAGCTGATGTAAAAGTACCGTTCTTTGAAAACATTACCCCCAAATATAAAAATTCATTAACTGTTTCAATATTATTTCCATCATATTAAAAATTTAAATCATGAATGTAATTTCTAGATGGAAACACTATACATTTAAATTTATCAGTATTAACACTTAGTTTTAAGGTTTTGCAATATTCACAAAAATGATCAATTTGTAGTTGTAAACCTTCTTTTGATTCAGAAAACAATACAGTGTCGCCAGCATATAACAATAAAACAATTTTAAATAAATACCAAGTTCGCTTTCTATATCATCAGTAATACAGCTTAACCCATTCAAATTTTTGCTGATAAAAAATTCCTCTAAGTCATTCAAAAATAAAGAGAATAGGAAAGGATATAAACATTCCCCTTGACGAACACCAATGTTAGAATCGAAATATTCTGAAGTATTACCATTATAGCAAACTCTAGATTTTACACCTTTGTAAAGATTTATTATAATATCATACATTTTTCCATTAATATTATTAAGAAATAGTTTATTTTACAACCCTTGTCTCCAAACCGTATCAAAAGCTTTCCCAAAGTCAACAAAAAAGCAAAATAATTTTTTCTTTCTGGATTTCATTAACTGCACCAATGTATGCAAAACAAAAATATTATCGGTAGTAGAATAACCTTGATTCTCACAAATAATGTTGAACTCCTCTGAATATTTATTCAACCTAGTATTCAAAACAGATGCAAACAGTTAACAAAAACAACTATTAATTGTTATTGGTCTAAAATTCTTAGGATCTTTTACACTTCCTTTGTTTTTGTAAATTGGAATGATATTTCCATTCAACCATTTTTCTTGGAAAAACCCAGTTTTAAAAATGATATTAAACAATTTTACATATACATCAGACATAATACTAAAGGAGCTTTTCATGTATTCATTAATAACATTATCAGACGCCTTCTTAGGTTTTAATCCTTGAATTGCCCTCCTTACCTCATCAAATGTGATTTCTTCATTATTGCTCTAATTTAGAGAGTGGATTTCTGGATGAATATTTTCAATTACGTCTTGTATGTTTTGATCAAACGGCGTTTCTGAGTATACTGTTTTAAAATGTTCATATAATGTGTCAACAGATATATTTGGCACATTTCTCTTTTTACCACTGTTGATGATTTTCCTGTATTCTCTTGGATTTTGTGATTAATATTTTTACCAGAACCAACATTATAGGCTTTATGTGTACCAAAGGTTTTCTTACCTGAATCAGTTAAGACACAGTTTATCTTCTCAACCATGTCATTAATCTTATCTATGTTGAAAGTTTCAGTTGATGCTGAATTTAATTCAAGTAAAATATTATCTATTTGATCTCTATCTATATTAACAATGCAATCATGCGCTTTTTCACGTTACTTATGGCAAATTTAAACGTGGTATATTTTAAGGGCATACGTCACAGTTACCATCGCTAAGCATGTTAATGTACCAGGTTTTGTAGTTAAAATGAAAAACAGATTTAAATTTAGAAGAGTTTAATCGGGGGGAATAATTTTAGCATTCAAAGAAATTTTGTCATACTATGTCTCGGTTATAGAATCGGAAAGTAAGTATATACTTTGGTTTAAGATAAGTAAAGATTTAGTTTGTGGAATAGTTTATATTCCACTCGAAGGTAGTAAGTATTGTTTAGGAGATCGAACATGGATTTTGAAATTTTAGTTGTAGTTATGAGTATATATGTCTTTTGGGCGATTTCAGTGCACAAACTCTGAGCAGTCTGATTATATCGAGGTTACACATCATCAATCTGATTTGCTAAGTTTAGATTGTTTTGATTTCTGAATCAAAAGAAGGTTTACAACTACAAATTAATCATTTTTGTGAATAAGACCTGGAAACTAAGTGTTAATACTGATAAATCTAAATGTTTAGTGTTTACATCTAGAAATTACATTCATGATTTAAATTTTTAATATGATGGAAATAATATTGAAACAGTTAATGAATTTTTATATTTGGGGGTAATGTTTTCACAGAATGGTACCTTTACATCAGCTATTAAGCAAAATGTAAAAAAACAACAAGGGCTATGTATGATGTCTTAAAAAAAGGTCGTTTGCATAATTTATCAATCAGTTGTCAATATGATCTTTTTGACAAAATAGTGAAACCGATTTTGTTATATGGTTCCGAAATATGGGGTTTCAGTAACTTAGATATTATTGAAAAGGTTCATTTAAAATTCTGCAAACTTTTACTGAATTTGAAAAAGTCAACACCTAATTATATGGTTTATGGTGAGCTAGGAGCTTACCACCTCTTCACAAAAGTGCATTCTCGTATGATAAATTTTTGGGCGATTATGGTATGTGGAAAGCAGGAAAAATTGTCATCTATATTGTATAGATATTGTTATCAGAAATATTCTCAAAATCAGTATAAATGCTCATGGATAACAACAATTAAAAACATCTCGATATTTTACCATATAAAGATGCGCTTACATTTTGCAAATTTCGAGTAGCTAATCATAGATTGCCTATAGAAGTTGGAAGGTGGCAAAATAGAGAAAGAGAAAATAGAATATGTCATTTCTGTAGTGATGAAGAAATAGTTGACGAATTTCACTTTTGTCTGGAATGTAAATCTTTTAAAAAAAGAGCGCAAACAATATTTACCGAAATATTGTTTGTACAGAATCAATACTTTGGAATTCAAAAAGTAGTAGAGCGGCTAATTAAGCAAAAGTCGCTTATTTCAAAAGTTTAAATGACCCAAATACGCTATTCAATTTCTCAGTCGTTTTGGATAGCTTGATTATTATATTTTTGAAATATGTCTGTCGTAAAAATGAAATGTGGTTGAAACAATGCGATAATTGCAATTGAATGACAGGACTATAAACGGAATGTCAACACCCAAACTAATCTTTTGGGCTTGTTACCTAATAAACGAAAACTTATATACAAATGGCATTATTACATGAAAAAGAGATACTTGCTGAATCATTTTTCACCTAAGAGATCATTCTTAGAATTTGTGTTCTATTTTTTATAGAAGATTAGAAAATACCCATAAAATCACCCCAAAAATCAGCGTTTTTCTCGAATTTAACACAAAATAAACAATAACAATATGTAGTTATTGTTTTAAGTTAAACTGTACGCCCTATTTAAAAAGTACGATGGTAATTTTGTGTCAAAGAACTAACCAATTATGTTTTAAATGCATTTAAATTGTTTAGAATTAGAATATTTAACCGTAAATATTTTGTAGTTAGTCCGTCAATCAGTCTATTATTAGATTAAACGATCAAATTCATTCAGTTGATTAACGATTTCATAGATTCTAAACATACCCCTTGTTATGTTTAGATTTATTGAAACACAATGTATTCCAGGCAAATCGTGTGTGTTTTTGGGATATATTTACGAATTAATGAGAGGGTGTGTTTGATTTGTATTGAGAAAGGTGTGTGTGATTAGTATTGTTGGTAGTTCGTAAAACTGAAAAGCCCCCATAGTCTAAATAAGTATATATAAAGCGCAGTCTAACAGAAAAAGTCAGTAAAGAAGCTAAGGTCGTTTTTACATTCGACGTTGACAAAATTTTCTGTTGTTTTGCGTTTTTATCATTCTTGTTTTTTTGTTCTGTTCTTTTTCTTGTTTTTGGGGGTGATATTGCTTTCTTTTTTTTTTTTTTTTTTTTTTTTTTTTTTTTTTTTTNTTTTTTTGGTTGTTTATTTGTTTGTTTGTTTTTATCTTTTTTTATGTTTTTTTATGTTTTTTTTTGTTTTATGTTTGATTTTTTTGTTTGTTTTGGTTTTGGGTTCACTTTCCTTGAAGTGTTTACAACATCAGAAGTAATGCCAACACAACATACAGGCAGCAGATTTTTTACGCTTTTCGGGTCTATGCATTGTTATTAAAATGTCCTAGTTGGATTATAAACTCTGTTCTTTTTGTATATGCAATCATTATTTTTGATATTCTTAAACTAGATAGCTACATCTTATAAGGTTGTTTATAATCAATGTTTGAGATGCTCTATAATTCAAGACTATCGCTAGCAAAATTAAATTACCCGTCATTCTAAACCACTAAAAGGCTAGTCAACCATGATTTCGATTGAATATTAATTAGAAATTAAAAGTATGGACCAAATAAAACCTGGTTGATTGCATATGACTGTGGTTTGCAAATCTGTATCAGACGACAAATTCAAAACAGTTTAAAACAAATAGGAAATGAGGGTCATAACAGAAGTACTAAAAAGAATTGTCCAGAGTCAAAATCCAAAGGACAAAAACAAACAAATTAGGTGCAAAACCAACAGAAACTGTGATTGATTTCTTGTATGTCCTTTCATTCATTTTTAAAAACATTTCAGCAAAATCATGCTTGCAATGAAAAAAGGTTCTAGATGTTGGACGGATTTTAGCTTGATCAAGATACTAAAAAAAGTTCAGTTTGGTTCTGTGGGTGGTTATATCTTCAATTACTATCCGTTCAGTGCAATCAAATGAAAAAGATGATATGAAGAACCTATAACCCATCCATATCCAACTAAGGACAGTGTTTTTGCACGACACAATCCTTTGATAAAATTAATACATGGACTTGCAAAACATATATATGATTACTGATGTTGACGATAAATGTCTCAATAGAAAACAAATAAGTACTTATAATACGAGACAATATTAAAGATCAGGGATTACTTTCATGAGTAAGAAATTCCTTCTTTTTACGAGTAAAACGTAGAACTTCTCACATCCCAATTCTTCCGTAAAATACATCTGTCTTTCATGGAATAGGCCATTCACGGAAGAATACAGCAACTTCGTTAATCAGTTAGTAATATGAACAACACGTTATTTGAAATAAAATGTACATAATATAATAATGCATATATAATTGTATTATTGTATTCAATATTAGCAATGTTTTTATTTGAATATTTTTAAGAGGGCCTCCATGAAAATTAGACAAGTTCAAAAAGAGTCATGCACTCTCTCTAAATAAAACATTTTCTGACTTATTTCCTTACTAATCGAAATATGGTGTGAGTGCGATCACCATCTGTGTACAAACATAGCAAATATCTGTCGATTTTTTATGCAAATCAATAAGTCAATCCCTTTGTAGCTTTTTTTGGAAAAAAGGGGGGGGGGTTCATTCACTATTTGTAAATAAGAAATAAAATAAAGATTAAGTAATCGAGTAAGTTGCAACAAATAAATAAAACAGAGTCATATTTAGATTTTTAAAATTTAATTCATATCTTTTGCGTGTTGTTTATAAATCTGACTTCCAATATGCCAGGTTACGTGCTATACGTGCTAACACAGGTTGATTTACGAAATTTAGCGCTTACTAAATATTGTTTTCGATTGCTTAGATTAAATTCAACTCATTTTGAACATAGCAATTAGGAAAAAATTTTTATTGAAATGAATTTTAGCTTAAAACATAGCTCTTTATTATAACGTCAAATGAACGTCAATTTATGTTATAAGTGACGTCACCAATTCTGACATGTTAATTTGCTAAATAATAGAATAAATTTTTATTGTATCAATTATTATGCCTTGAAATGCTGAAAATCATAATATTATCCATTTTTTCATTTTTTACTGATTGACCTTTGACCCCTCATTTATCCCCCATTCTACCACATTTGATTTTTACGACATACATTTTTGAAATGTACACCACATAAGCTTTCCAAAAAGGTAAAGATATCGAATATGGTATGTGGGTCATTTAAATTTAAAATTTCTGGTCTCTGCCGCTTTTGTTTGTTTATTTTTCGTTCACAGACAAAACAGAATATAAAAACCTCATGTATAAATAGCATGCTTTCTTCTTTAATTTTTCGCTTTTTCTAAATGGTCTTTTAAGGGGCGGGTCCAGGTTTATGAATCCTGGTACTATTAATATTAAATCATTGTTAATTCGTTACATGTACATGTATACACAAAGCAAATATATGAGGATAAATCTGGCCGATTAGTTATCCTTGACGTTTCTATCTTTAGTAGTAGCGTTGAAAGATACGGAATAACGTCAATAACGCTTTCCCGAGAAAATAGAGACGTTGTGCACGACATTGCGACACTTTATCATTTTGCCCCTATTTTTGCTCTCCTTTAGAAATATTTTTTTATTTAAATATGATTTTATTTGAAATGAACATAAAATATCTTTTGTATAATCATAAAGTATGTTTATCGGCAAAAATTCCAACTGCAACCAAAAACAAAGAAAATTTAGTAGCTTTATTGTTTAATAAAACTTGATCTTTTAAGGTGTCTCAGTGGTATTATTCCGCCATTTTTGTCTAATAATTGTTCATTTAGGTTTCATTCATTAAGAAATTTAACAAAATAGTTATTTAAAATGAAAAGAAAGTTCAAATGTATTTAAAATTTATATTCCTAATCATTTTTATAACATTTTCATTACAAAAACGTGAGTTAAAACACATGAGCTTTCAATCTGTAGCTGGATTTACAGAACACAAAAATTATTCAAGGGAGATAATTTGATAAAATATTTTAACAAAGATATCACTAGAGAAATTAGCATTTTGCAATTTTTCTCTCTTATTTCAACGGTGACCCCTAATTTTTATTTTTTATATGTAAACTAGATAATGATAATTAAACACATGCAAAGTATGAAAAAATTCTATAATAGATTTTTCAAACTATCCTCTCATATGATCATTTTCCCTATCATTTCTATTGTAAAATCCTGAAATTTTCAATTTCAGATTTTGCGTTTAAATGCACGGCGACCCCCAAATTTTATTTTACATTTTGAACAATTATACAATTATGTTTCTACACAGGAAATTTTACAAAATTCTATAATAGGAAATTAATACCCTGCAGACACCTTAAGCGTAAGACGTAACATTAAAAACTGTTTCCGACATAAAGAAATAATTGTATTTTCAATTTTGTTCGATGGATCTGATAGAAATTTTGCAAGCAAATTCCACGAATATACAGCTTTGTGACATCATAGTATTAAAGACGTATCTTTGACATGGAAAAAGTTTGAAAAAACATGAATGTGGTCATTTCGACCCGTAAGTCCGGAAAAATAACGAATTCATAATTCGATGTAAAAGAAATACTTGGCTCTCACTCAATTTATAAAGCAAACAAGACTGCAATTTTTATACTGTAAAAAAGTTCACGATTTAAAGAATTGTTAACGCAAAGATCAAACATGTATTAATTTTCTGCGAAGAGCAATATAAAAAATGGCAGGTCTAGCGGATTTGTCCACTGCCGTCAAAATTGTTAT
>MJUU01027675.1:40093-51689 GCA_002080025.1 Modiolus philippinarum
CTTGATACTACTACTTCAATCAAAGATGGTATCATGACAACTGACCTTCATACTAAGACAACAGACAAACATTTGTACCTCTCGCCAAGAAGCTGCCACCCTAGACACTGTACCCGCAGCATACCGTATAGTCAGGCAATTCGCATTAAGAGAATTTGTTCCACTGAAAATCTACAGAAACATCGACTCGGAGAGCTCCGTAAACATCTTCTCAATCGTGGTTATGACGACGGCATGATTACCAAAGCCTTCGACAAAGTAAATACCATCCCAAGGGACTCACTTTTAGATTACAAAGAAAAGAAATCCACAAATCTCAGAATCCCATTGGTCACAACCTACCATCCTGATCTGAGAAATTTGTCATCCATCATAAAAAAACACTGGGGGCTGATTGAAAACGATAAAAATTTGAACAAAATATTTCCAGAACCACCAGTGATGGCATTCCGGCGACCAAAGAGTTTACGTGACATTCTTGTAAAATCCAAAATTAAAAAAGTACCCTAACGATTCCAGGCGTGTTTAAACCTTGTGGACGCAGCAATTGTAAGTGTTGCAAATCAGCAATCACTGAGTCTAAATTTAGGAGCGAGGTGACCAAGGAAGAATACACAGTCTATGCAAATTCCAACTGCAAGTCTTCAAACTGCATTTACATCTTGACATGTGAACCGTGCAAAATGCAGTACATTGGGGAAACATCAACACCCTTCAATTTAAGATGGAACAATCACCGCTGTTTTTATGCTAAAGATCGAAATGTCCCACTAACCCGTCATCTTAGATCAACTGGCCACTCATTTGACACAGTGAAATTCCAAATTATTGAGGTTAATCAATCATGGACCGACAAAGAGAGACAAACACGAGAACAATTCTGGATACATCAACTGAAAACTCTTGAGCCTTATGGAATAAATGAACGAGATGCGAAAAACCTTGGATAATAGTATAATTTTTTAAGAAACAAATATACTCATTTGCGGCTTTTCCATTTTTATCATTTCATTTTTTGTCAAAATCATTTCTATTATACCGGGGAAGGCTTAATTTCCTGCCCCTACCCATTTTTTTTAAGATTAAATCATGCATTATGAATATCTAGATTTTCGGTAATATTTTCATATACATATTTTTAGATTTTCGCTTCTGTGTTATGGGATTTATTGTACATAAAACGACAAACATTTTTTTGTGATAAGAAGATTAGTGTCAGATTTCATATTCAGACGCCATTATCATTCGCTTGAGAAAAGTTCTTTGTGAACTGAAACGTCGCGTTTTATTTTAAAGTTATTGTTATATGAAAATATAACATTTTAGTGTTGTTATAATTATAACACATAGACATTTATATATATATACAAAAACAAATAAAGTAACTATAACAACACTAAAGAATATAAAAAATATATACAAGATGTTAACTGTGTTATATTTCAGGAATCCGTTTCCCTTCATCAGACACATTTACTGAATCTGTTTCCCTTCATCAGACACATTTACTGAAATAAGATGTATAATTCAGTCTATTACTGTTACAAAAATATATCAAATACACAAACCAACAAAAAGTTTAATTTTTAAATTTTTATCTTCAGGGCAACCAATCAAATCAACTCTTCAGAATCAGGAAAAATATTTGTGGCTACTTGTTTTTCATCTAGAATATGCTTTTGAATTTTTTGCATTTAGTTCATCAGGTTCTAGCGTTTTCAGCTGGAACATCCAAAATTTTTCCTTTTTTCTTCTTGTCTCCTTGTCCCAGTAACCTGGGACAAGGAGACAAGAAGAAAAAAAGGAAAAATTTTGGAGTAACCTGGGACAAGGAGACAAGAAGAAAAAAAGGAAAAAATTTTGATGTACCAGCTGAAAACGCTAGAACCTGATGGACTAAAGACAAAAAGGAAAAATTTTGGATGTACCAGCTGAAAACGCTAGAAATAACATTAATTATAAATTTCCGAGAATAATCAAGACAGAATTCATGCCTTTGTTTTTTTCTGTACTTACAATGCAAATGTACCTGAAATTAATGGCACAATTTATGAGTTAATTTGAGGTAAAATCATATTAAATCAATTCAATACTTTATTATTTGTAAGCAGAGTACCCACTCGCCTTTCTGTTTTGGTACATGCCTCAAAATAATAGATTTTTAGAATTAATAAAAAGATATCGCATGCGCGTCCAAAGAACATAAATTAAATCGGTGTAGGCTTACGAAACATTTTTTAGTTGCTAGGTAGCATGAAAAATAATGGTTCTCTTTTAGAGATTTAGGAAATTTACAAAATTAAAAAAAAAAATGTTTTGCCATGCAACCAGAAAAATGTTTTTGTCGCTATTGTCATCACATGGCGTCCATTGTCCATTAACGTTTCACGTATTCATCTTCTCGTCTGAAAGTGTTGCAGCATATTTAGATAAACTACATATATACTGAAATTTTGTATTCAATGTTCTTTAAACATATTGGTCAAATCGTTCTGATCCAAAAATAAAAAAAAAAATTCCCTCAGCATAAAATCAGTTCACACTAGACCCTACGGGAAAACATCTCTGATACTATTCAAGCAAATTTAACTATACCATGCTGGAATGACGTATGTAAGGTCCTTTACAAATTTTGTTCATTGCATTCCGATCCGACAAAAAACATGGCCATCTGAATGAACCATAGTTTAACATTGGCCATATGGGAAATGGGGTTATAACAAAATTACCGAACATAGTTGTAAAGATTCGAAGTCCATGAAACAAAAAGACAAAACAGTGATAAACTTATTTCAATTTTTAATTATAACAGCAGGTACATGGATGATATCCTTACTATTGACAATTCCCATTTTTAGATTACATTTTTGTATGTAGACATCATTTACCCACAAGAACTTAAACTAAATAAAGCAAACAATGATTCTAAATACTGCCCTTTTCTAGATCTAAGTATCATCTGGTAAAATAATAACTAAAATTTGTGATAAAAGGGATCATTTTATTTTTCTATTGCTAACTTTCCTTTCCTTGACGGCGACGCTCGTCTAGCTCTATCGTTCGGGGTTTACAGATCTCAGCTGGTACGATTCGCAGGCGTTTGTTCTACCCTTGATGATTTTAATAAGCTTAACCTTACTCTCACATCAAAACTTTTACAACAAGGTTATAGATTTCATATTCGAACTGGCTACGATTACCTGGATTTACCTGGAAAAGTAATCCTAATAAAAATAGTTATTGTTACCTCAGACCGGAACAGAGACTAATTATGGAAAATTTGTTGCGAAATATACTTATCTAATATAATATTACCTGTACTAGATTGCGTATACAGGCATATAGCTGTCAGTGTCTTTGATCGTTAGGAGCGGAGGTACCGTGCCTCGAACTGGTCGTAGAAGACGTCCGTTTGGTTCAAGGTACTGTAATTAACTCCAATGGGCAACTGTCTACCACTTCCGGTTGTTACGGGCAGGGTCTAGCTAAAACCCGTAACGCTGGTCTTCACCACATTCCTCCCCGTTTTCTAAGAAGCAGTCATGAATCTTTTTTGGCGCATCAGTAGAGCAATGTTACTATTGAAGTGTTGAAGGTTGTAATATCAAAGATATCCAGTTGATAAAGAGGACTAGTTGTAAGATGTAGCATTTCTGCTGTCTGTGCGTAGAAGACTGTACATTCATAACGGTAAAGCTATTTAGTAGTATTTTCACTATGTACATTTATATACATACATCGGACCATCCGATGTCCATAATTTATAAACTGATTAAACTATTTACAACATTATGGCCAACTATATACTCTTCCTACTACGGTCTACAGTCGATACAACTCCTTGGCATTTGAAGTTGTCGTTAGTGCGATATCCTCTAGAGGTCTTTCAAACAATGTTGCTAAACTCATAGCGATATCTGGTACTAAGTCCGGTGATCCCTTCCTTCTCCCATCTCTATTCAGAAACGGGGCGTCTGTCTCTATTATTATATCCCTCAGGTCCATTTTGGCTATTGTTTCCCTGAGATCTGGACATCTATCTGACCTGAATAATAAGGGTGAGATCCCAAATTTGCACTTTGGGAAGGCCCTTGTCCACTTCATATAGGTTTCGATGTTTTCTGTGAAACAATGTCTGTGGATGTGGTGGTTTCTGTCCAAAGTTCTCTCCATTGTTGTAAGACATTTGTTATTCATATCCTCATCCCCTCTGCAGTGAATAACAACCGGTAATTTGGCAGACTTGGCAAGTTGTAGCAGTCTTTGTAAAATATCTACCTGACAGTTCAATTCTCTCTTGTTTGGACGATCTTTACTGTCTAGACCACACCCACCGACTGCAACCACACGCCTTGCCCCAAGTAGTGTTTCCAGGTCGTCAATCCAATCATCCAACTGCCTTCGGGATTCCAAATTTACTACTCTAGGATGAATCCCATATGTCATTCTGACCCTGTCGTCTTTCCTGCTGTTTTCACGGCTCTTACTGGATGGCCAATCATGTGGAAAGCAGTAATTGCTGATCAAGTAGCTCACCTCCACATGCTGGTCCTCCTCCCAGATGAAAGATGGTAATTTTGATCTTCTGGTCTCTCTCAGATATGCATCCGTATGAAAATGGGTATCAATCAGTTCTATGTATTAAGTATTACTTTGCGTGGACATGGTGGATGGAGATCAAGTTCTTCTTGAAATGTAATCATATCCTCTATGGCTTCTGTTTTTCTGAGAAGGATTGCTAAGATTCTCCAATCTAGAAGAGTGTGTACTCCAGTTGGTGGAAATACCTTGTGGGAGATGTCTGTTTCACCATATTCATTAAACTGGTCAAAGCCTGTAGTAGTGGTAAAGAATCCCAATGATGTACTGATGTCTGGCAACCAACAAAGTCCCTATCTTTCCCCACTAGTCTAACCAGGTCTTGGACTGATGTTTCTGGTCTCTTAGCAGTCTCTTTTAGTAACCCATTCATCATATGATCCCATTTTTCTTGATATTTTTTTATATAGAAGTGTGGATGTTCTTGATTGTTGTGTTCAATACAATGCACTTTGAGGAGTCTTTCTTGAGCAAACTGTATGTGGCAGGTCCAGCATCAAGTCAAAGGCATGGAGTACCATGGAAGGTTGTCACAGATGACATGTCTTCGAACATAAGTGAAACGTCCTGGACAAACTTGGCATGGTGCAGACTTCTTGGAATTCCTAAAGCTCCCCCTAATTCTTCTCTCTGGGATTTCTTCATCCATCGGGCAATAATCATCATACATGCTGTAATGAAAACAACGCCATATATAATTTATCAACATTTATAATATACAGATACAAAATAACTATATACAATTATATACATATTGTGGACATCATTCTCTAGTCTACAAAATCCTGCAGATATGCAGGTCTTCTCCTTTTTCTCTTTTCTTCATGAAGCCTGGTTGTTTCGTTGGCTTCGCCGGTTTCCTCGATATTATACAGGAAAGATTGGTCTTGATCAGCTATTTCATCCAGAGTTTGGTAGTTCCTTATTACATTTCGATCTTCCTCTTTAACATGTGAAGGCATCGGAACATCCGATGCATGTTGACGGGACATCGGAAAATCCGATGTATGATATCGGGACATCGGAGTATCCGATGTATGATATCGGGACATCAGAATAGCCGATGTATGATGTCGGGACATCGGAATATCCGATGAATTATGTTGGGACATCGGAACATCCGATGTAAGATATTGGGACATCGGAACATCCGATGTATGATGTCGGGACATCGGAGCATCCGATGTGAAATGTTTAGACATCGGAACATCCGATGTAATTATAGAGACTCCAGTAAATAGAGAGGAAAGATCGACAATGTCATTATCTGGGACAGTTTCGTCAACATGATCAGAATTCTGTCTGCAAAGCTGTTCTCGTCTTCTTTGAATCCAGATTGGAAGTCCTCCAACTTTACATAAATATAGCCGGTCGTGATGTACTGTCGGGGGTTTTTTCTGTCCTCTATTTCGTATAAAACTTGGTTGTTAACGTTTGTCACAATATATGGACCTTTCCAAGGAGGTTTAAGTTTTCTAGACTGTCCTGGTTTGCTTGCAGTGTCTAACTTATAAACAGCGTCTCCAACGTGATATGCCCTTTCTCTCTTTCGTAAGTCGTAATATTTCTTTTGTGAGATCTGTGATACTTTTAAATTTTCCCTTGCAATGTCGTGTATTAAAGTTAAGGACAGAACAGATCGTGAACATATTCAACTACCTCTTTCTCATGTTGGTTGACTGTTTGGAGCCCAAGAGTTAAATCCAATGGATGTGTTACTTCTCTGGCGAACATGAGTAGGTTTGCAGAAAAACCAGTTTGTCTGTTTGGTGTAGCTCTGATAGCACCTGTTAATAGCTGAATCTGTTCGTCCCATTTGTTTTGTTGTTTTTTAAGAAAAAACCGGATTGTCTGGAGAATAAGGCTGTTATATCTCTCAATCGGGCCATTTGATGCTGGGTGGTAAGGTGTTGTTCTTGTCTTTGTAATCTGGAGGATTTTACACACTTGTCTGATTACATTACCATCGATATTTTTTCCTTGGTCCGTATGGAGTTCATGAGGACATCCAAATCTTGATATAAAGTTTTCAACCAAAGTCTTGGCAACTATTTCAGCTCCTTGATTGGGAATAGGGTAGCACTCCAGCCATTTTGTAATCTGGTCGATAACCATCGGAACGTACTTGTTACCTCTTTTTGATGTTGGCAAAGGACCCAGTATGTCCATATGTACACATTCTAATGGAATACCAGCGTGGAATTGTCCTAACCTAGCTCTAGGCTTGTCTTTTGTCTTTTTGTTTTTGTTGCATGTACTACAGGCTCTACGAACAGCTTGCAATCTGTAGACATGCCATACCAAATGACAAAATGCTTGGCTTTTGCTAACGTCTTTGACTGTCCCATGTGCCTTGATAGTGGAATGTTGTGACAAAGTGTCATTACTTGTGTTTTCAAACTGCCAGGTACAAAAAGCAGCAATCTTTTGGATACCGGGTCTTCCCAACGGTAATACAACACACCATCACATAACTCTAGCTGTGATCTATTCATCCAATAGTGTCGTACTGCTGGGCTGCTTAGTTGTAGGTCTATTTCGTCTGGATCTTCACCACTCTTTAACCAGCGAATTATTTTCTTTAGATCTTGATCTTTTTCTTGTTCGGAGGAGATCTCTTCCGGAAAAAGAGTATCTATCTATGCCGATGCTTCTGGCAATCTTCGAGCATATATCGTTTGAACGTCATCAACATCAGTCTCAAAAGTCTCCCATTGTGACCTAGCTCTTGTGCAAAATTTGCATCCACCACATGGCAGTTGTTTTAGGGCAATTAGCGGTTGGTATTCTGGACAAGCTGTCAAAGGGTCTGACATCCTGGACAGGCCATCAGCATTACCGTGAAGTTTTCCTGGACGATGTTGAATTTGCATATTGTATTGGGCAAGTTCTTCTAGCCAACGTGCTAGTTGTCCTTCAATGTTCTTGAAATTAAGAAGCCATATCAGGCTATTGTGGTCAGTTCTATAATGAATGGTCTTCCTAACAAGTAGTGTCTGTCCTGACGAGTGAATGTTACTATTGATAATAGTTCTTTCCGAGTTTGTGCAATATTTCCGTTGTGCTGGTGTTAACACTTTACTTGCAAAACTAATAGGTACTTCCTTTCCATTCTGTAACTGACTTAGTTCTGCTCCAATAGTATCGTTGGAGGCGTCAGTATCTAAGATGAAGGTATCAGTAGAATTGGGATAGTTAAGTGCAGTTGCTTGAATGAGCAGAGTTTAAATTTCTGAAATCGATCTGGTTTTTTTCTTCCCATATAAACAGTTCTTTTGGTCTTACTAATTCATGAAGTGGCAGTGCAACGTCAGCATACTTTGGTATATGTTCCCTGTGGTAATTCATGAATCCTAGGAATGACTCAACATCCTTCTTGCTTTGAGGGATAGTCCATTATCGTATAATTTCTACATTTTCTGGATTTACTCGTATACCTTCTGCGCTCACTATTTTTCCTTGGTACTTCACTTCATTTTGAAATAGACAACATTTCTTTGGCTTGAGCTTCAGATTGTACTTCCGAAATCTTGTAAATACTTCTTATATATGAAAAAGAAAGGAAATGGGGTAAATGTCAAGGAGACAACATCCCATATCCAGGTTAAAACGACCAAAAACAAAACATCTAGGGGTCACCGTATGGTCTTCAACACAGTGAGGAACCTCACACCATATAGTAAGCCCTAAATGGCCCCGAAAAGGTAAAAAAGTGAATAAATCAATGGAAACAAACCCCATCCAATAACCCAAATATCAAGAAACTAAAGTTTTATAAGAGGACAAGGACAAGCCAATGACCAACATATTCCTGACTTGGGACAGGCGCAAAAATTGCGGTTGGGTTAAACTCGTTTTCTTGGATCCAAACCCTCCCCCTATGTGTGGTGAACGGCTAAAAATAAATACACAAAAAGACCCACAGTAAAAATCAAACTAGAAAAAAGTCCAACTTATCAAGACGAGTACCCTTACAATGAAGTACATAAAACATGAAGACAATACACACAGGCACTGTCCGGACAAATGCTCGCAGTTACTGACAGCTAGCTAAGGACATAATTTCCGTTGACTATGATATCATACTTCTAAATAGATTTGGTATAACAACATCATCAATTATGAAAGAAGAACATGATATTGTGCAATGCCAAATACTGCCAATATGAAAAATTGTTTAAATTTAGTTATGGTGTAAAGCATTTAGGAGATGATCAATATTTTTGCCAACAAAAACCAGAAGTAAAGATTTAACAACAATGCTGTATTTATATCCTTTATGAATAAGTTTGTTCAACGGATTAATAAGTTTGGAAGGACAATTTTTTAATTTATGCGCTTTGTAAATGATATTTCCATAGAAGTTTGGATGTGAAATGCCCTGATGTATAAGAGCCCTGCATGTAGAACCAAATTTTCTTAATAAGTCAATGTATCTATAATAAAATTTAGAGAATGTTATAATCAGTTTATGATATCTAAACCCTTGATGCAGAAGTTTCTCAGTGAGACAAAGATTTCGGTCGTTGAAGTTAGATACATCACTACATACTCGTGCATATCGAACAAGTTGTGAAATGTAGACCCCGTAAGAAGGGGCTAACGGAACATCGCCGTCGAGATACGGGAAATTGACTTTAGGGAATGAGAAATCATCCCTTTTATCATAAACCTTAGTGTTTAACTTTCCTTGATTTATTGATATATCAAGATCAAGAAAAGGAGTATAATCACTGCTGCTATTGGATTTATTTAAAGTAAGTTCTGCAGGATAAATTTCATCTGTAAATTTAGAAAATTCAGGATTATTTAAAGCCAAAATATCGTCCAAATATCTATATGTATTGTTAAATATATCCACTAAATGCTGTTTAGAAGGGTCTTTTGAATTTTTGCCATGAATTGTGACTCGTAGCAATAAAGAAATAAATCTGCTATGAGTGGCGCACAGTTGGTACCCATGGGAATACCTATTTTTTGCTGATAGACTGTATCACCGAAACGAAAAAAAAATATTATCAAGAAGAAAATTTAATGCTTTCAAGTCCAGTTGGTATATTTGTCATGTTTATCGTCACTGAAAAACGATTTAAATGTATTGCAACAAATGTACGTACATCCTGATTTTTTGAAGGACCATTTGATCAAATACGAAAATTTCTCTTTGATGAGTGTATGCGGTAATGTAGTATAGAGGTTAGAAAAATCATAGCTATCGACGGAGGTGTATGCTTCATTAACAGATCGAAGTCTTTCCAAAACTTCTACCGAATTTTTAACTCTCCAAAAGTAATTAATTCTTGTAGATTTTCTATATGATCATCGAAAGTTTTTCCCAATACAATGATATCGTCGAGGTATGCCAAGCATTCTTTCCACGTCAGCCCTTTGATCACAAGTTGCATGACACGGCTGAAAATGGCCGGACTGTTGCAGAGTCCGAATGCAAGTTTGACATGTTCAAAAAGGCCAAACTTCGTGATGAATGCTGTCTTATGTCGGTCTCTTTCATCAATTTTGAACTGCCAATAACCTGATGTCATGTCCAGAATTGACATGAACATATTTCCACCTAAGGTATCTACACAGGACTCTATATTTGGCAATGGAAATGCGTCCTTCACTGTTACCTTGGACTCCCATTCTGAGTTGGATTCTTGTATAACATTTTTAGCCAACATCTGTTTCAGGTGTTCTTCTTCTTCTTTTTCGAAGTGTAGAGGTGTTCTTCTGAGTCGCTGTTTTATGGGTTTCGCATCACCAGTATCTATCCGATGTTTTATATTGCCATTGAACACACCAATATCCATATCATCCTTGGCAAATATGTCCTGGAAGTCTAGAAGTAACTCTGCAACTCTTTCTGATTCTTTGGCATTTAACTTTTGTGTTGATCGTTTATACAAGTCCTTGAGGTGTTCTGGTAGTTTACTGTTCAATGTGATATCAGACTTTCTGATGATTGGTTGAAGTTTGATGTCATCTGTTTCTGTGCCATTTTCTGGTTTAACGCATTTAGCTTCAAATCCAATACCAAATGTTTGATTTTTCAAAACATTATCGCCTTGTCAGTGAAGTTTCGTACAGGCAAGATGGTGTCTTTATCTGCATTGTGAATACCATTGGGCGACAGTATATTTCCATTGTGTTTACATGGCTGGATAACAATATCCCCTTTGGGCTTCTTGTCTAAACTTGCTTTTACAAAATATGAACTGTTTGATGGAATTACTGTTGTCTCTGTTAGATTTATTCTATAGATCGTGACGTCATGCTGTTCTTCTCTCATACTGGTAACTGATATTACTTTTCCATTTATTACATGCTCCATGATCAACGATTATCTTATTGTTCTCCAAGAAATCAAGGCCAATGATAACAACATCTGTAATGTCTGCCATCAACATGTCAAGTTTGGGTTGAGTCTTCCCTATTTCTATTGGAACTTGACTAATAATGTTGCCCTGTATCTTTGATGTATCAATACCCTTGATGTAAACTATACCATCTTTTTGGGGCTCCTGTTGTAGTTTGTCATACAGGGTTTTACTCATGATAGAGAGTTGGACTCCGCTGTCGATAACTGCTAGCACAGCTTCTCCGCTGATTATAATTGGTAGAAACAGCGTCTTTGCATCAATTGATGCTTCTCTGTACATACTGACATCATTGTGGTTTAATTCCTGGTCTTCTTTGTAAATGGCTTGGTGTATGCTGGCATGGTGAAGTTTTACTTCTTCCCTGATTCCCGGTGGCGGCTTACCAGTATGACCTGGATGCTGTATTGTCGATAACTACTAGCACAGCTTCTCCGCTGATTATAATTGGTAGAAACAGCGTCTTTGCATCAATTGATGCTTCTCTGTACATACTGACATCATTGTGGTTTAATTCCTGGTCTTCTTTGGAAATGGCTTGGTGTATGCTGGCATGGTGAAGTTTTACTTCTTCCCTGATTCCCGGTGGCGGCTTACCAGTATGACCTGGATGCTGTATT
>MJUU01027676.1:0-27735 GCA_002080025.1 Modiolus philippinarum
CAACACGTCATTTCCTATCAATAGGCCCGAATAGGGCTTCAAACAAGATCACTTCCGGTTGCGCATGCACAATGTTGACATGTTATACATCGGTCACGTGACTTCCGCTTCCGGTCACGTGACTTCCGTAACGTTATTTCCGGTCTACGTCACTTCCCCGGTCTACGTCACTTCCGGTGACGTCACTTCCGGCACCACCAGGCACCACCTCGCACCACCTCGACAAATCCGCGGCGAACTGTCCCTATATACTACTTGTAAGTACAACTTGTATTGTAACTTATTTTTGGCTAATTTTGTTAAAAGCAAATCCATATATTTTATTTTAAACTTTTGTATAAATCTTGTTCAACATTTTTGTAGTTTAAATACAACTCTGGAAATAAGTTTATAGTTTATTGTTTTCAATTTTATTGTTAACATATTTTCATGTTAAAATGAAAGTAAATGTTGCATTGGTTAAAATGATTGTACATAAATTTTGCATAGCGAACATTCTGTGTTTCACTATTGTTAGACAGAAGGTATTTTTATTTTAGGTCTATGCCTTGATTAGTTCACTGTACAGAATGCAGCAGTATAATATGTGATTGATCTTGTCACACTAATGGTATGTTATATTGTATATTTATTTTACTGTGTTTTGGTAATGAACATACTTTTTGATAGTTCAATCAAATAGATTTTTCACACTTATTAGTTTATTCTGATCATAAAGATTGTAGAATTGACATTTAGTACACATGTACTAGGATTGATAGTAGATTTATATTTCTATCTTGATGTTTCATTGATAATTTTGAAATGCATTGTTGTGATGTTAAACTGATGTTTGTAATATTTTTCATATCATGTAATATGTGTTTTTTTATATCATTCCAGAGACTGTACACTGTTATCCTGTTTAAATAAATAAAGATGAAAAGTGAAATGAATTGCTTATTTCGAACCCGTTACAATAAAAAGTCGTATTATTGTTCAGACTTATATATAGTCGCAGTTTATATAGGAAATTTGTTAGCTAAAACGGCTGCATAATAAAGTTAACCATTCACAAAGGAAAAACGTACAGTGATGGATCTCTATTTTAAAATGAAAAAGAAAGGAAATGGGGTAAATATCAAGGAGACAACATCCCATATCCAGGTTAAAACGACCAAAACAAAGAATCTAGGGGTCACCGTACGGTCTTCAACGTATGAAATGCCTATATAAGAAAACACTAGACTTAGTAATAAAAGACAAAATGACCAACGATACACAAAACCATCACTGCTAACCAGCCTCTTATATCTTCGCTTGGTACCACCGTTCACAATCTCATAAATTACTGGGTTGTCTCATGATTAGGACAGATGGGTTGGGATATTTCATATTTCTCAAGAGTGCCAATACTTTATATAAATTTCTAAAACAGATTAAAAAAATTGTTCAATGGTACTAACCATTCGATTTCAATCATATTCAAAATCTGTAACCGATACAAACGGAAAAGACCAATAATATACACAGAGAGCACTCGTAGACACATAATGATAACAAAAAATATCCGACAGGCACTCATTTACAATTTTCATTTTTTTGTTTATTTATGCTTTTATTTATTTTCTACTGACTTGTATAAATATATTGGGAATTTTCTGTTATGTCTAAAATCGTTAATTTCAGGATTTATATGAATTGCTTTTCTGAAGGAAATTATAATGTGCTTAGAAATGTATATAAGTTGAGTATTAATTGAAAGATGGCTTATGTTCACCTTCAGTAAGTAAATATTGTAAAAATATAGAAAGCAAATGCAGATCATTTTAAACAGAAGAGAATTATAATTACATGCCCATATCAAAGGCTTTCTTTGTGTACTCTGCTTCAGTAGTATATCATGTTATACTAGTATATGGACTCTTTTTTAAATACAGGACTTAATTGGTTTGCAAGGCCGGAACGTCTTGTTACCGTTTTCAATCAAAATTCCCAGGCTACATTTGACAGGTGCATTGTTGCTTTTTAAAGCTCGAGTACGTATTAACTGATTTTTTTATGATAAAAAGGTCATTGGTTGTTTATTGAGTTACTGATTGTCTTTTTATGGACAAAAGATATTATAACTAATGCTGCATGCTGCTTAGAAGTTACACCTTGAAACACGTGCATAGCATAACAAAATTGTTGCTAAGGATGAGCGTGGCTAATGAAACGTTAGTGAAAATTAACAAATGCCGATTATCCAATGAAATGAACGGATAATGTAAGAAATTTGCATAAAGTATAATAACAAAATTTACCGTTTATTACAACAGTATCTATCAGCAGAGACATATAATTATATGTCTCTGCTATCAGCTACATCCACGCGTTTATTATGCAACTTTGGTATTTTTGTTTGTTATAAAGCACAAAATTAGATAAGAACTTCCTAATCAGAAATAACTGACAAATAGGATATTGACATTTGGTGACTATAAACAGAAAACTTAAACTTAGATAAACCAAACAGAAAACTGAAAAATTAGACTGGTTCTCTCCCCTTGCTCGCTACGCCACACACTGAAAAATTTGATTACTCGAGTCAAGGAATTGTATAGTGATATACAAATCCGTGCTCGAGTACAAAAATGACAAGTGGATACCAACTGGTCAACCCATATAAGATTATAGAAGAAACACTAAAATGGATAATGATAGCTTAGATGAAACTAATAAGAACGACAGAAGTATGTCGATGAATATTATGAACTCGATCAGTCATCTACTTTGAAGATAATGCCTCAAAGCAGTTTGTGCACTGCACAGACATGGAATTAAAGGATATCATAAAAATCTGCAGGAACAACAAACCTGTGATGATGACTGTCGAAGCAAGCACACACTGTCACATTTACAACAGTGAATTGGGTGAGGACATTGTCTGCAACCACGCCAAACTTATCGGTAAGTATAGTTGGGCACAACATTTCTACCTCCCCAAATCCGCTGTACACGTCGTCTTCTAAAATCTCCGACTGTTTCTGTGGGAATTTCGATTTGATTATTACCAAATCACTTACATCCCAAATGCACACGGACAGAAGGTACAGCAACTTCTCAAAGAAGATGGATGGTGACTTGGCGATGAATTTCTGTAGATCAGGCACGGGTGAATGCGTCTCTGAAAATCTGGAAATCTACGAATGATAAATACATGGCGGTGTAGAAAGTGCTTCGGGTGAATGTTATGAACTGTTGACCAGGATAAACACTCTCAACTTGTCTACAAGGAACGCGACTGTCAGACTTTGTGGGACTCTCAACCTGGAAAATAATGTTGCCACACACTGGAGGATGTCTTCCAGGAATTCACGGAAATCTGTATGGCAGATTGGACCATAGGGTTGAATAGAACCTGTTGTCTAATCGAGACATATTGCTGAGAATAAGTGTTCATGATTTAAGAATAGAAAAGGATAAATATAGCAAAACTTACATTGAGAGATCCTATAGATTATGTCGCTACTCTTTATCAAATGCTTTAAATGAAGTTGTAGATCATAGTGAAATGCATTTTATTGTTAGCTGCCCATAAAGTGAATGCTATGAAATAAGAATAAGAAACAAATGGAGACCAAATGAGTAATATTATAACTTATAATAGTTTACTAAATGCTACAAATGTCTTTGAACTATATGTTATTGATAAGACACAAGCAAAATATTTCAGGCTTTGGTCCTGCTATTCACTGCCATGACTGACCACTAGTGGTCTGTTTTTGTTGTCTAATCAACCATACTGTATGTTTTTGTATTGCGATGCCCGTTGGGTTTTTGATTATATTACAATTCTTTTTCTTATTGATGATATTTGAGGATGTAGCCATGAGGATGTGTTACCTTGATCTCCAATCATCATAACAGGGCCAACAACAATTACTTGTACAATTATAACACAACCCAGCCTACAAAGCTTAACTATCTTGTCGCTATCTCGGATCTACAAATAGTGATGACACAGTTTCTGCCAAAGCGAGAAGATGAATACCATCTTGGATTACACGTAGATGATGAAAATAGTGCCATGGTGGAGTGTACTCCGAGGAACTTCATGAATCCGCTAGAGCCAGGATTATGTGGAAGTCAACGATGTTCGCAAACTAGTACATCACCTGAACAAGCGTATCAAGTACATTCTTCACTACAGGAATCACAAGTAATGCTTGGAGACTAACATGATGCTCACCAAAGTCTAACGTATCATTGGGTTTAGGCAATCCCCATGGATCAAGTAATAACTTGAGGTTAACATTGCTCCTTATAGCATGGCCAGGGTCGACTAAGAAAAAAAAACTTCTTCAAACTTCTGATCCTGGTCAGCTTTGCGGCCGAATAGACAGTGGAGAACATATTAGAAAGAGAAACCTTGTCACGAGCGAAATAAAGGCGTTGAGGCTTGAGGCAAATTCAAACTTCGATCATTCACCGAGAACCTAAATGCTATCCAAAGGAAAAAGACCAAACCCAGGTTTGACAAACTCGTCTACGTAGGGCCTGCATCTCGGATATCTTAATAATCCTGGTGTCTAACTTCCACTGTGGAGTCATGCAGAAACATGTATGGTGACCATGACCGGCTGGTCTTTGTCGACATGGACAGCTTTGCCTGTGAGATAAATTATAAAAGAAAATTACAGGAAACTCCTACAATGGATGCAATCACAAGTACAAGCACCGGCACTAGGATTTCCCCGTTTATTGGTACTCAAATTTCTCCTTTGTCTATTTACAATAAACATACAAATAAAACCCAATACAGGTAGACAACTAACTCCGAGACCACAATCTTGAAAAGGAAAGAATAAGACTACACGTAATTTAGAAAGACGGGTCAAGGAGCTCGCCGCTAAACTGTCGGTTAGCTCAAGGATCATAGTCTGCTGGTAAAACACTGTTGTACAATTCGGAAGAAAAATCAAACTCAAAACTTCCCGAATGGTTTGGAACGCATACTTTTACAAAGGCATTACACAACTCGTACATGCAAAGTTCGATACCTAAACCTCCCACTTCCCTGCTGATCACCCCTCAGGAACATTTCTGGCCTGAACAAGATGTTAGGAAAGTTAACGGACGAGTGCGGCAAGAGATGCCTGGACACTCAGCTTGGAGAACTGAAAACCTATGAACATTATCCAGAACCACCACATCAGCTCTGCAACAAAGATGTCAACAAGTTTGTGCCATTTTCTTCTAGATGCCATCAGCAGAATTACTCACGGACACTTAGTGAGAGGCCATACGCCAACATAGTATATAACCCTCTTACAAGCACTTCTCCAATGTACAGCTCGTGGAAGCTGCCTCGGCCCTGGGAATCCTTACACTGTGTTTAGGCCAGATGTTATGTAGCGCACACTATACCCAGTCACATTTTGAACCACGACCACTCAAAGCTCAGAAACGTACTAGGCATGTTGGCACAAACACAGAGGACAAAAGACTACTTCGACTTTTAGGGTCTGCCACCACCCAGTGAGACGGTGAACTATTTGTGGCCAGACAAATGAATTGCAGGAGCGTGTCCGTAAATCAACGACGAGAGGTAGTGTTATTGTTGTGAATAAATGGGGAAATTTGGATCAAGACGAGGGACTGCGTCCGATTCAAGCTTCAAGATGTATAGAGATGAATGACCAACGTACCAACGGACTGGCAGAACCCAAAGTATAACGCAGATGCCGTGACAAAGTAGAGGGTTAATCACTAATAGAGTGATGAATGACTTCAAGTTGTCGAAATGCGCATGTGCAAAAACTAAACTACACAATAACTTTGATATTTTGTTATTTATTTCCACTTGGCCGATGCCTCTGCTAGTGGACTGTTAGTCCCCGAGGGTATTCACCAACCCAGTAGCAGCTACTTCGGTTCTGGCCCGAAAATCGATTTATTTGGACACTTGCAATTTTTGTTCAAAACTAAGGAGTGTCTCCCTATCACTTAGCTCTATCTTTTGTTTTTTATAGCTGATTTTGGCTTAACCCTATAGATCCTATTGGTAATTTGTTCATTATCAGCATGGATTTTCAGATGATTCGATTTGATCTGCACTGAAGAAACATAAGTTTTCGAAATGAACATATGCAGAAACTAAATTAACAGTAACTATGGCATTTTTTATCCAAAGAAGACCAGGACATGGATAAATCGTTTTTTTTTTCTAGAGTTTAATGTTATCTTTGTTTCCGATGTATCGATTAAGGGATCCATGTCACACTAATTAGATCGAACGGAGTGCTTCAGTCCGGTAGGTCCCACAAAACCTCGCTATTCATCAAGTGGAATCGGGAAGAACGGAGGTGGAACGGGGTCGATGCACATACCCAAGCAGATCATAAAGTTTGAATCCATTGCAACCCTCTTCTGAATCCTCACAACCTTCAGTCTTCTCTCTCTCTCTCTCTCTCTCTCTCTCTCTCTCTCTCTCTCAATACAGGAGTTGAGGGTAATGGGGTACAATTTCACTACTGGAAGTAGATCCCCTCCACGCATCCCCAAGTATACCGATGCAAAATTTTCTCCATGCGAAAGACATCCTGGTAAGTGCGGTGAAACATTTAATCCATCCTACTAGAAAGCGTCCTTCATGTTGATTCAGAGTTGCCAACACGAAATCGATAAATGCATGGTTGATAGGTAGCCGAAGAGGTTCCAGAATACATTGGTCTAGTCCTGCCTTTGGCTTGCAGTGGTGGATGTCATCTTGACGTAGCACTGTTGAGCTTGCAGATGACGACGGGTAGGTAGGTGCACATGTAGGTAGTGGGGGACTTAAACATTCTTCCTTCATGGTGCGGTTCAAGCGTTCAACCGCTGATGATTTGACGACTTGGAAGACATTCAGCACCGTCGCCCTTTGCAAATCTTTGAGTGTAATCAGCTATTCGTACCAGGAGAATACCCAGTAATGCTCAAGATGATCTTGTTTCCATCATTGGGGGGGGGGGGGAAGAAGAAGGTACTCATATCCATAAGATCAACTGCCATGCACTCGCCAACTCTACCCACGACAAGCCTTAGCTTCTTGAATTTACGTCAAACAGTGCGAGTACTCGGCTAGCTCATTTGACAAACGAATTTTCCACCCCAAGTCGTGTTTTGGTGTCAATGATGGGTTAACCATGCTACGATCAAGCGTTCGCGCGGTGGGGAAAACAAGGCGTCGAACGAGACTGGCATAATATTGTCGTAGACGGAGTTGCGCATGGCCATGTTCTTGTGTAAGCAGAGATCGTGGTGGTAAGCACCAATCCAGCTGATGAGTTAAGACAAGTCCTTTGGAGAGTTCAAGCGCTTGCTCAGGTTGGTTCCTTGTCTGGAAATATTGTGGCCGGGTTGGCGCATCAGCTTCAAGCCTTGTTCATAAATCCATTGTCTGTAGCAGCCTCGGACATCTAGTCTTCATCTCGCTAAAGTCTCCCACAACGCTACTGCACATAACAGGGCCAGTGGACCTAATTGAGAGGTCGTATTGTGGCAAGACGATGCTGCTAAACAATTTACTTCTGTCCAATGGATGGTTGGAGTGATTAATTGCACGTTCTTTGGGAATGTCTACATCAGCCAATCTAGAACTACCACAGCAAGTGTTCTCGATGAAGGATATCCAAACAGTGCTCTCCGTCAAGTTCAAGTGCCGTCATTAATGTTTTTGGGAACGCTGAAACCATCGCCCTGTATGGAGCCGTTCGTCTTCGAGTAAGAGAATGATGTGCCTAGCCCTCGCCATCTCGAGCCCACCCCAAGAATCTCGTTCTGTTCAACGACTTGACTCTGAGTAAGCAAAATTATGGCGAGATGCTTGCTAAGGATATGCAGAAACGACACAGCAATATTGGACTGTTTTGAGATCGTGCTATGTTTTAAAACCAGTGATATGGTCCCAAAGATGGCTGCTTCAAATATCACCGAATAGATCAAGGAGTAACCTGCACCGGTGATAATCCTTCCACTATCCACTTTTCATCGAGCCGCCCTTCTTTGGGGTCGATGGTTGTGTTTAATTACTATCTTTTATTGAACCTCCATGTTACCCTCCATGCTGACCGCTATCCCACTTTGGACTGCAATGCTAGCCTTACTCATAAACAAGTTTGCAAGAATGCTCAAGCAGACTTCTACATGACTTTTCTCCAACATGGAGAGAATAATCAACAACGACGACGTCATCCATCCGACTTCATCGACCCATATCCCCCTTTGTTTTCGAAGAGAGTCACCAATCCGAGGGGAATAATCGACATTTAGATGCATCCAGAAATCGAGTTGCCATCGAAGTATTTACGGCAGTGATCTTGCACATGGTCCTCAAGTTTAGGTCTGACGAACGATTCTTTTGCGAGATTGAACAGAGCTCTGTCCTAAAGAATTAGACAAGATTAACTCGCTCTTCTCTTGACCACCCACTTCGCTAAGGTTTATGCATTTTGGTGAAAGCTGAAGTCTAGAAGCACTATGACGACTTCGAGACATGGAAGTGAAGACTAGTGGCAACATTCTACGTTTTCACCAGTAAATAAATTGATCATTATTGTTGTAGTGGATCTCCGACAACACGAAGGCCAAGCAGGGATTTTCAATAATTGTATCAGGGGCCAGCGTCAGAATCCAGACCCAGTTCAGTCGACCCTTGCAACTGTGTGAATGCAAACGTTTCTCACGGATGAATATAGGCACCCGTTCGCCCTATGTGGAGAAAACTTCAACATACAATTTTATCTTCGCAGAGTACAACTCTTCAAGAATATGCTTTGAGCTTGACGAAAGGTCAAGCTGGCGTTAGGAAAGGTTATTCACTTCCCATCCATTTGTCACAAGAAAAGCTCATAGGGGAGATCGACATGCTTCTAGAAAAGGTCCTAATTGAATGAATCTGTAACTGCCATCCACTTGAAGAACGTAGCCCATGCTAGCCGACTGAGAGCGTCGGTGCTGTAAATTGTTTGGGTAGCACAGACATTTGCAAAGCCATAGCTCTTGGGTTGTACTTGAGGTCAAGTGGGCGATTTTACAGAGCGAAAACTAGTGGCAACGGTCTCTACTTCAAACCGAAACATGCCTGCAATATTCAGTAAGATGGGCTCTACTTGAAGCGTGGTCGGCAATTTTATGACGGATCTCGCAGTATCAACCACCGATTCAAATACTAGTATATTCCATTGATAGACATGTTCATGTAATTAAATCAACCACGAGGAAGATGGTAGTTGTGGTGTTGATTGCATGAAGGACGAGATCACCTCAGAAAATGACATATCCCTTTATTTGTTCATAACATGCTTTGAAGATCTACAACTGACTGGATAAGATCTCCATTGCAGTGGGTGTGTTCGTGAGGAGTTTATCGTTTTCCAGTGGTATCACTAGGTCTTCCCGGACTTGCAAGAGACCTAGCATGGTCCTGTGCCTAACCTCACAGCGAGTCGCCAAGAAGCATCTAAGCACCATGCAACTAGCAAAAGTGAAAGCTCGCAAGTGAAGACAGTGCCTCTGCAGTCTGCCTATAGAACTAGTATGAGAAGGATCAAATGTGAAATACTGAAAGCTCATACGATTTGTCTCTCCCCAAACCCTCAACTTATCAAGATTACTTACTCACGAAAACGTAAACAAGTTAACCCTGTTTGGTTTTCTTGCTTAGTTTGGTCCCTTCGTACAAATGATCCTTGAAAGGAACGCTTTTCTCTTTTCTCTGTGAGTGAGGACCTGCCTTTCCCCTACTTTCAATGAACTTAACTACCCCACAGATCTTGAAGGTCACTCCGGTAGGTCTTTCAATTTTGTGACCATCGACTATGCTTCTTTTATTCTTGGGAAGCATCTTCACTGATGAAACCGTCCTTCATATCTTGGAAAATGTTTAAAAATCCGTTGTATATAACTTATACAAGATTTTCACTTTGTTTGCATTTCGAGGCCGGAGATGGGATATAAACTTGATAGCCACTTAAATGTTTAGTAGGGATGGCACAGAATTAGCCTTTCTTAACTACTATTAAGGCCTGAACCCCTTGTACCAATGCTCTCATTGTAATAAACATTCGTGCTAAGCTTCGTTCAATTTGGCCAATTATATGCTTTTATTACAATGACAAAAGCAAAGCTACGAAAAATGATCATGATCCTTTGAGAAAGATGAACTAAAAAGCGGAGTTGTTTGTTATTAGTACTTTATTTATTTCAAACTTATTTAAGTATCTATAGCTTTTAAACCTACTAATAAAGTTGAGATAAAAAAGTGGGTTTTTTTACAATGAATAAGGTGCATATTGTGAAGGCATTTTCAGACCTATCAGGGAAGTATTTAATCTTTTCTAAGCCAATGCAAGTTTGAAACATACCAGTATATGGCAACTATTCGTGACACGGATTTCGACAATAGAAAATGATACAACTTTTTCACAAACGTTGTATTTTTATGCCATATTGTGGGATGTAGAGTACTACTTCTCATTTGGTTTTCTCTATTTTGACCAACACTTTTCTTAGCACAGGCAAAAAGCATACACTTTTGAAATTTTTTTTGCAAGCTTTGTGTTATTGTGCCTTGTTATATGACGTTTCAAACCTATCCATTGTTTTTATCCACTTGCCCAACGGAGTTGGGGAGGAGATAAACCATCTCGCCCGTCCGTCCCACCTCAGGTTAAAGTTTGCGTTAAGGTTCATATCTGAGAAACTGAATGTGGCACTTCAATCATCTTTGGTCAGTGGATGTGTCTTGGAGAGGATGCTGCTTCAGATGATAACTGGGTCACTCTGACCTACATTTTATGCTTCAATGACCCAGGTTAAAGTTTGTGTTAAGGTACATATCAGAGAAACTACATGTGGCACATCAATCATCTTTGGTCAGTGGATGCGTCTTGGAGAGTGATGCTGCTTCAGATGATAATTGGGTCACTCTGACCTACATTTTACGCTTCAGTGACTCAGGTTAAAGTTTCGTTGAGGTTCATATCTGAGAAACTACATGTGGCACATCAATCATCTTTGGTCAGTGGATGTGTCTTGGAGAGTGGTGCTGCTTCAGATGATAATTGGGTCACTCTGACCTACATTTTATGCTTCAATGACTCAGATTAAAGTTTTCGTTAAGGTTCATATCTGAGAAACTACATGTGGCACATATATCATCTTTGGTCAGTGGATGCGTCTTGGAGAGGAATGCTGTTTTTGAGAATATTTTGAAATTTTAACTGAATATGGAAATTTAATTGCTACAGGCGAGGGAATTAGCTGTCGTTTCCGACTGCTCCCATCTTGTTATTATATCAAAAGGTCAGGTATCACAAGTGATCATTACTTTTGAAATGATTTTATATTCTGTGGATAATATATCAGTATTATAAAGAATTGGAGAACTCATCAATCAGTACAAACTAAATTGAGACAATGAGTTCCAAGAATGGTTCCAAATGTCCAAGTAATTGAGGAGAAAAATCCGTAGGATCCAGTATTCAACAATATTCCCTGCTGGCTGTTACCTTGGAAGAGGTGTGTACCCGATGAACATCACTTAAGTTTTTAAGGTTTTGTTGCAATTGTCTTCTTGGTTTCAGAAATCTTTGAATGTGTTTTCATAGAGTCCTGATGGTAACCATCTTGGAAAAGATGTGAACATGCTGAACAAATCTTTCTAGGGAAAAATCTAATAAATGTCGACACAGAATATGTCTCGCCTTTCCCATGCATCGCATGAATCTGCACATTGATCTTCAGCAGCAGCCATGATACCAAATGTATCAGTGATCACAACTGATCACAATCATGATAATGCAACTGCATACCAAAGATCAATGGGCTACTATGAGTGGTTGATGTTAAACGGACACGAGAAAAAAACTTAACATTTGATAAACATTGCAAATTTCAAAGTCAGTGGAGCATGACTGCGGGTTCATAGACATAAAACGCCACTGAAACTGAGCTCCAATGATGTTAATGCAACTGCATACCAAATATCAATGGGCAACTATGAGTGGTTGATGCTAAACAGACACAAGAAAAAACATCAACATTTGAAAAAAGCAATTTGAAATTTCGTAGTCAGTGGAGCATGACTGTGGGGGAATAGATATGAAACGCCACTGAAACTGTGCTGTACTGATGCTAATGCAACTGCATACCAAATATCAATAGGCTAGCACAGGTGGTTGATGTTAAACAGACCCAAGAAAAAACTTAAACAATTGTGGATGCCGCCACCACCAGAATCACCATACCTATGTCTCGCGTTTTTCGACTATCATCGAAGGCTCGACAAAAACTGTTGTGCCCAACTTTGATTCTAAACGGCCAAGTAGTGTCAAAGATGTTTGAATAGTTTTCCTTCAATTAAATGTTCAACTATATTCCCCACTGGCAGCAATCATAAATGGGATGTGGATCTGACTGACACAAGTTTTAGAGGGGACTATAAATCTTCGATTCTAATTCGCCTTGTGGTTTCTTGGACAAGATGCAAACCTGCCGAACATATCTTCTAAAAGCAACCATTTGGAGACCTTTGCCTTAACTTTGGTTTGTAATGGTCTGGTAGTTTCCTAAATATTTAAACTGTTTCCCACAGGGTTCCAATGATATCTTAGACGAGATGCACATTCTATTTTGAAAGAGACCATCTATGAACCATTGTGAAAGTTTGTTATAATTGTCTTTTATATGTTTAGATGACAGTATAATACCCTTCCACCATTCCATAAATTTGCCATTTGATGATGACAAAAATGCAAGAATGTGTCCATGGGACACGGATGCCCCCGCCTCCTTGCAATCGAAACCCTTAAATTATTAAAGGCACAACTATGTACAAAATATATATATATCAAATAATTATAAAAAACGATCTTTCTCCTGTGATAAATAGGCACTGGAACTGGTTTGGTTTTGATATAATGTGTAGTTCCAACAAATAATCTGAGAAACAGCCTAATATGTAATACTAATCTATTTCTAGCAACTGACATTGACCTTGGCGGTACCATCCTGGAAATCAATAGGCTTTTGTATTGGGTGATAAGCAAGCATGTGACCAAATTTGGTTTTGATCTGATGTAATATACTCAAGTTATCATCCGGAAACTAAAATTTTATTGCAATATGTCTATTTTTAGCAACTGTGACCTTGACCTTGGGGGTACCAACCCGTAAATCGATAGGGTTCTTGGGTGATAAGTAAGCATTTGACCAAGTTTGGTTTTGATCCGATGTAGTATACTCAAGTTATCATCCGGAAACTAAAATTAAATGAAATTTTAGTCTATTTTTAGCAACTGTGACCTTGACCTTGGGTGTACCAACCCGGAAATCAATAGGCTTTTGTATTGGGTGATAAGCAATCATGTGACCAAGTTTGGTTTTGATCCGATGTAGTATACTAAAGTTATCATCCGGAAACTAAAATTTTATTGAAATTTTAAGTCTATTTTTAGCAACTGTGACCTTGACCTTGGGGGTTCCAACCCGTAAATCGATAGGGTTCTGTTTTGGGTGATGAGCAAGCATGTGACTAAGTTTGGTTTTGATCCTATGTAGTATACTCAAGTTATCATCCGGAAACCAAAATTTTATTGAAAGTTTAGTCTATTTTTAGCAACTGTGACCTTGACCTTGGGGGTACCAACCCGGAAATCGATAGGGTTCTGTCTTCGGCGATAAGTAATCATGTGAACAAGTTTGGTTTTGATCCGTTATAGTATACTCAAGTTATCATCCGGAAACTAAAATCTTATTGAAATTTTAGTCTATTTTTAGCAACTGTGACCTTGACCTTGGGGGTACCAACCCATAAATCGATAGGATTCTGTCTTGGGTGATAAGCAAGCATGTGACTAAGTTGGTTTTGATCCTATGTAGTATACTCGAGTTATCATCCGGAAAGCAAAATTTTATCGAAATTTTAGTCTATTTTTAGCAACTGTGACCTTGGGGGTACCAACCTGTAAATCGATAGGGTTCTGGTTTGGGTGATAAGCAAGCATGTGACCAAGATATTTTGATCCTATGTAGTATACTCAAGTTATCATCCGGAAACCAAAATTTTATTGAAATTTAAGTCTATTTTTAGCAACAGTGACCTTGACCTTGGGGTACCAACCTGGAAATCGATAAGGTTCTGTCTTTGGTGATAAGTAAGCATGTGACCAAGTTTGGTTTTGATCCAATGCAGGATACTCAAGTTATCATCCGGAAACCAAAAAGATGGACGTACCGACGTACGTACGTACTGACGTACGGACGTACATACGTACTGATGTACGGACGTACATACGTACTGACGTACGGACGTACATACGTACTGACGTACGGACGTGCTGACGTACGGATCAGAGTAAACCTTAATGCCCCCGACCGCCTAGCGGCAGGGGCATAAAAACTGATAGTTGAAAGCAATATAGTCACCCATTTTTCTGCCAAGAATTCTTCCTTTGAGTAGATGCAGAGTTTGTTACTGGCCTGACTAACACTGACTGTGACAAAACCAGACTTTTCACTGGCAGTGTGACTGGTGCCACACGTGGAGCAGATCATCCTTACATTTCATGAGCATCGGATGATACCTCAGTTTTTATAGGGGTTCACACTGCTAGTGCTTTAGTTGTGTGGCATTCTTATTCATTGTTGTTTGTTTTGTCTTTGTCATACTGTTTCAATTCATGTTGGATGTGAAATGCAGTGATTTTGGATTTATGATTTTAGGATTCCACTTTTCTCGTTCTTGCTTCGGTATTCATTTGCCGATGTATTTCATTGATTATTTTACTTCGACAATTTATCATATTCTGTTTCCTCAGACTTCATTCCTTCAGCGACAGCCTAAGCTCCTACAAGATTATATAAATAGAAAAAAATTTGGGCGGGTCCTTTTAGCACCTTTTATAGTACTCCATCATGCCTTAAACCTTATTGATTGTTCAATTATATTTGCAGTCTTTAAGGCACCAATGAGCTCTCCCCAATGAAATTCATGCCTGCTAATTCAAGCATTTATTTTGAAAGAACCTATCGCTAACTGGCTTTAGTTACTGCATTTCAAGTATCAAAACAGCTGATTTTTGCTTCTAAGCTCCATTTGAGAAAATTGAAATTGACTGGATAAGGACTATTCCATTAAAAAGGATGTATCAGGGTCGGAAGGCAGAAAATAAAAATCTTAATGGCACCAGGGTGCACAAGCCGAGTTGCAACTTCAAATATTATGTGACCAAGTTAATGTGAGGACGCGAATATTTCTATAATTGTCTATTTATTTTCTTTCCTACCTAATATCCAAAATTCTAAGAATTCAAGAAGGTCTATTTTCTAGTTTCATGTCTTGACATTTCAATATAAATCTGTTTTCGGTCACTGTGAACTTCACTGATCTTGACCTTTGACCTACTTTCTCCAAAATGAATAGGGTCCCTCCCTTCCTGATATCCAACAACATATCCAAGTTTCATTTCAATTAGATGTAAACTTTTTGAGTTATCATCCGGAAACAAAATTTTCCTGAAATTTTAAGTCAATTTTCAGTCACCGTGACCTTGACCTTTGACCTACTATCTCCAAAATCTAAAGGGTTCCTCCCCTTTTGGTACCTAACAATATATCCAAGTTTCATTTCAATAGGGTGTAAACTTTTTGAGTTATCATTCGGAAACCAAATTTTTCTCAAATTTTCCGTCTATTTTCGTTCACCATGACCTTGACCTTTGACCTACTTTCTCAAAAATCAATAGGGTTCCTCCCCTCCTGGTACCCAAAATATTATCCAAGTTTCATTTCAATAGGGTGTAAACTTTTTGAGTTATCATCCGGAAACCAAATTTTTCTCAAATTTTCAGTCTATTTTCGGTCACCGTGACCTTGACCTTTGACCTACTTTCTCGAAAATCGATAGGGTTCCTCCCCTCCTAATATCCAACAAAATATCCAAGTTTCATTTCAACAGACTGTATACTTTTTGAGTTATCATCCAGAAACCACATTTTTCTCAAATTTTCGGTCAGTGCGACCTTGACCTTTAACCTACTTTCTCCCAAATCGATAGGGTTCCTCCCCTCCTGGTATTCAACAACATATCCAAGTTTCATTTCAATTGGATGTAAACTTTTTGAGTTATCATCCGGAAACCAAATATTTCTCAAATTTTCAGTCTATTTTCGGTCACCGTGACCTTGACCTTTGACCTACTTTCTCCAAAATCAATAGGGTTCCTCCCCTCCTGGTACCCAACAGTATATCCAAGTTTCATTTCAACTGGATGTAAACTTTTTGAGTTACCATCCGGAAACCAATGTTTGATGCCCGCCCGCCAGCAACACCAAACCAATAGCCGAGTTCAACTTCGTTGCAACTCGGCTAAAAATTCTTAGGGATTCTTGTTGATTTTATAGCTGATTGCTATACTCATATTTGTCCATTATCCTTGGTTGTGGGGGTAGTAGAAAATTGCCTTCTGAACCTGGTACATGCATTTTAAAGGAAAAGCCTTGCGGAAATCCCTTGCCGGGATGCTGACCTCCCATCAGAGATGCATGCACATGCAAGGTTAGATGATCCTACCATGTACAGTGACTGAGATGTGAACTCGGACGTGAACTTGAATGTAAGTCACTCAAGCAGAAAATATAGGTCAAAGTGACCTAATTTTGCCGGGATGCTGACCTCCCATCAGAGATGCATGCACATGCAAGGTTAGATGATCCTACCATGTACAGTGACTGAGATCTGAACTCGGACGTTAACTTGAATGTGACTGAGATCTGAACTCGGACGTAAACTTGAATGTTAGTCACTCAAGCAGAAAATATAGGTCAAAGTGAGCTTATTTTGCCTGGATGCTGACCTACCACCAGAGATGCATGCACATGCACAGTTAGATTATTGTACTATGCATAGTAACTGAGATATGAACTAAAATGTAAATTTGAATGCAAGCCACTCAAGTGGAAAATATAGGTCAGAGAGACCTAATTTTCTTGGAGGCTGTGAGTTAGCCCAAGATGCACCTGGATGCAAAGTTTGATGACCCTACACTGCATAGTTACTAAGATATACACCCAAATGCGGATGCGGACGCGGACGCAGGGGGTACTCCAATAGTCCCCCTCAATTTCGTTGAGGCGAACTAAAAAAACTACATGTATATACCCTCCAAGAGTGTCTGTGTTGGCAGTAAGGCATGAAATAAGAGAGGCATACATGAATTTCAGTCTTTTAGTTTTTATGAATGCTGTGTGCATAAAATGATCATTAGTGATCCATTCATCAATAATAAATAACAATAAATAAAATGCCACGCATTAAAAATAATTCCTCATAACATCTATCTCTTTGTGTACAATTATAGCTAAAATACAGGATATGTAGTTCTAAGATACAGGAGAATTACTGTAAATACTACAACTAAATACATGTGTTCTATAGGTAAGTGATTCAAGTTCATTGCTGTTCTTAGGATACTTTTGTTTTCAATTTATTTTTAGTGTTTCAAACAATTGAGATTTTTGTAATACGGCAGTGATCTGTATTATGTGATATGTCAATAGAATGACAAATAAGAAAGGTCCAAGGTGGGAAAATTTAGACACTATGCAAAAGCTAAAAATATCTACATTCCAGTTTGACTATTCAAACTAATATAAATGCTTCTTAGGGTGACCATTTTTTATTTATTTCCATACATATTTTTTCCTTAAAAATTTGAAGAATAAAATAGCTTTTCAACCAAAGGTTTACTATCAACCATAGCAAAAGAGAGAAGCAAGTCCTAATGTGTCAAGTTTCAAGCTAAGACACATTTACTTAGACAAAATCAATGGCAAGTATAATGTAATATTATTCATTACTTGTATATATTTTACATTCAATGTCACTTTTATACCCTAGTAAGAACACTTCTTCATTGGTTCTGATGGGAAAAAAATAATTACGGCTTTATTACTCCTCAAGATATTCAAAAATATAAGATTAAAATTGAGAATCTAATATATCAACAGGCAGCATATACAGAAAAGTGACCCATAATAGATAAAAATCCCAGGGAAGACAATTAGTCTTCATATATGTAAAATGTAATCTACACTTTAATCTTATTATCAATAGTAACATTCAGTACAAATATACACCAACGAGTCAAACAGACCTTTACTTATTCATGCAGTGTTAAACAAGTTTGGGATTAATCCTGTACACATTTACAAATATACTATTCAAAACACTTATTGCTACTAAAAATGGGAAAATGTAGAAGTTAATTTGAAGAATGAGTAAAGATTAGCGGATGGACTATCTTGCCACTAGTCTCTATTATTTACAGTGTAAATGTAATGGCAAGATCAAAATTGCAAAATAAATTAATTAAAAACACTCTCTGACATCAACTACATTCTTTTCAATGAATTGTGCATATTTGTACAAGGTAAATGGATGGCTGAACACAGGTATACATGCATATATACAAATTAAAATGTTTTAAAACTAAAATGTACACTTTGGTATGATTAATATACAATCATCCATAAAATTCAAGAAAAACAACAATATGTTCTTAAAAACACACGACAAAAGCACTTTGAAACATAAATAGCACTAAATTTTATACATGTGTTATATGATCAACTTCTTCTCCATTCTCATATTTCCTCCACATTTCTTTAAATAAAACTTCCATATTGTGAGCATAATGTCTACAGCTAAACAATGGACTTGATGTTCTTCCTTTCCATACTTTGGCTCTCATTTTCCTCAAACTGAAAAAAAAACAAAACAAAACAAGGCATTAAATTAACTTTAAGATAAACGTTTCATATAAACTTAATACTCTCAAGTTATTTTAAATAGGAAATGGATATACATCAAATTCAAAAAACCGTCTTAAGGCTTTTCCAGGATGAGTTATATGGAGGGGTTCAAAGGCACTTAAAAAAATTTGATAGGTAATAGGTTTTTTCTGTTTTTTTTTTTTTTTAATTCTATGCATGATGGGTCCCTTTTCAAAAGAGCTGTGCATCCTACCTGTACAATTGTTTCTGGAATAGCCCTTACCCAGTTCTCCATACTAGTGTATTGTCAGACAGCTGTATAAGTGATTCCTACAGAAAACAGTACAATACGGGCAGGGAAGTCAGGTGGTTAGGTGCAGGGTGGTGGAGTGGTAAGGCACTGGGCTTTCAACCACAATGGGTTTGAATCCCGCAAATGTCAAGGTTTCAAGGCACCTTCCCTAGCTTAGGGGTTTCACTGATTTTCCAGTTTGAAACTCTCGGTTTCCTTTCTCAACAAGCCTTGCGGCAATGTGAGAAGCTCAAACTAAACGGTTGTTAATCTCGCTATCAGTTTAAAAGCGTGTGTGAAGCTTATGTTCAATGTTGACGTGTTACGGATGAATGCCCGTAACTTCCGACATTAAATAAAACTTCCCTTTACCTTTAATAGAAAAGGCAGGATTTTTGTCTGCTGGATCATTCAAATTATAAAATCTTAACTTACTATATGAACACAGATGAATTTTCCCTCACAGAAAAGGTGTTGAAATGAAGTTTCCAGACGTTAAAATAATGGGAAAAGACTTACTATGAAGGATCTGTTCCTAGTTTTGAAGCTATTTTGATATATTCTTCTCTTGTCTTTGCTATTAATTCTGGACAGCCCAAAGTATGAAGTTGCGATGAAGCTACACGAGATGCTAATGTTTCACCTGTAAAATTAACAATTTCATTATACATGTACATGTATTTTCACGAATCCTGCATTTAGAGAGGTACTGTGAATTAACATAGAAATCTACCAGTTAAAGTAAGACTAAGATCTTTTGTTTATATTTACTTTTTAAAATTTCTTTTAATAATATACAGTCAAACCTGGTTTAAGAGGTCATCCAGGGGAAGAGAGAAAATTGGCCACATAAGACAAGTGGCTGCTAAAGGTTCAAAATAACTGAATTAATAGGAAATGGGATTTAAAAATGTGGCTGTTAAAATGAGGTTATTGCTTAATCAAGGTGACCGCATGAGCAGGTTTGACTGTATGTTAAAAATGTTTCTTTTTTCTTATGATATTGAGGCAATAATATGAAAGAGTATCCAACAACTAAGCCCTTTTTATAAAATTACCATGAGAGAGAAAAATCATCTTATAAAACTACAAGTGCAAAAGTCCATAAACAGGAAGTAGTATCCCAACAGGTCTGAACACACATCCCACAATATGGCGTGCACATAAAAAGCTTCTGACAAAATTTAACATCTGTACCCTTTACCATTAATGAGATAAATAAGACGAAAATGTGTTATGGATGGATCCATCAACCCATCAACAAAACAGTATACCCTGTTCTCCGATGGGGAGAGGGGTTATAAATAAACTGTGGACACAGGATTTGTCTCGCCCGCCCCTGCATCGCCTTAATTTGCATATTGATCTACTGCAGCAGCAATATCTTAAACTGTGCTTAAAATTTCCTTGGAAAAAATGATGTGATCACTCATGCATGACTAAGAAGCCAGGCCCAACATCTGGGCATGGAATCGGTATGTACTCCCTAAGACGCAACTGCATGTCAAATATCAAGTGCCTAGGACTACTGGTAAAGACTGTACAAACTGCTTGCTAAAACATTAAAGTGATCATTCATGCGTGACTAAGGTGCCAGGGCCACCATCCAGGCGTGGAATCGGTATGTACTCCCCAAGACGCAACTGCATATCAAATATCAAGTGCCTAGGACTACTGGTATAGACTGTACAAACTTAATAAGATCGTTCATGCGTGACTAAGGGGCCAGGGCCACCATCTGGGCTTGGAATCAGTATGTACTGCCCAAGACGCAACTGCATGTCAAATATCAATTACCTAGGACTACTGGTAAAGACTGTACAAACTGCTTGCTAAAAACTTAAAGTGATCATTCATGCGTGACTAAGGTGCCAGAGCCACCATCCGGGTATCGAATCGGTATGTACTCCCCAAGACACAACTGCATGTCAAATATCAAGTACCTAGGACTACTGGTATAGGCTGTACAAACTGCTTGCTAAAAAATTGTGATCGTTCATGCGTAACTAAGGGGCCAGGGCCACCATCCAGGCGTGGACTCGGCATGTACTCCCCAAGATACAACTGCATGTCAAATATCAAGTGCCTAGGACTACTGGTATAGGCTGTACAAACTGCTTGCTAAAAACTTAATGTGATTGCTCAAGCATGACTAAGGGGCTAGGGCCACCATCCAGGCGTGTAATCAGTATGTACTCCCCAGGACACAACTGCATGTCAAATATCAAGTGCCTAGGACTACTGGTATAGGCTGTACAAACTGCTTGCTAAAAACTTAATGTGATCGCTCAAGCATGACTAAGGGGCTTGGGCCACCATCCAGGCGTGTAATTGGTGTGTACTCCCCAGGACACAACTGCATGTCAAATATCAAGTGCCTAGGACTACTGGTATAGGCTGTACAAACTGCTTGCTAAAAACTTAATGTGATCGCTCATGTGTGACTAAGGGGCCAGGGCCACCATCCAGGCGTGGAATCGGTATGTACTCCGCAAGACACAACTGCATGTCAAATATCAGGTGCCTAGGACTACTGGTATTGACTGTACAAACTGCTTGCTAAAACCCTAATGTGATCCTTCATGTGTGACTAAGGGGCCAGGGCCATAATCTAAGCAGGGATTTGAGTTGTACCCATAAGGATGCAACTGCACATAAAATACTATGGACCTACAATTAATATAAGCTTGAGGGGCCTGATGGGGGGGGGGTCTCATCACGAATCACGAAAAAATTATTCGGACCAATCACAGTTCACGGGAAATTCATTTTGTCAATCACGGATCAAACAATGTTCTAATAATGATTCACGACAAATAAATGAAATAGAAAACGAATCACGGGGATTTGAAATCCCCGATCACGGAGAACGAAATAAACCCATCGGCCCCCTCAAGCTTGTTAATTCACAATAGTTTACAAATTGTTGACGCCGCTGCCGCAGGAAACGCTATCCCCAAGTCTCGCCTCCGCGACTTTTCGTTGCAGGCGAGACAAAAAAACCTGACAAATCTAGGAAAAGTGATAATATACATGTTATAATATTTAAAGCTTCTACATTTATATTTATGGTTGTAAAATGACCCTATACTGTATTTACTCAAGGTCTGTCTTCTAAATATCTATCCCATATCTCAAGCCTTTTTTTTTATCCAAACGTACCTGGCATAGTAATCATAGGTGTGCCAGCCCACAAAACATCCATTCCTGTTGTGTGACCATTACATAATGGTGTATCTAAACATACATCAGCTAACTGTCCTCTCCTTACATGTTCCTCCTGAAAGAAAAATCATACATACATTAATACATGTAGCACATCTTCAAAAATTCTCATTTATTTTCAGTCAGCAATATTTCACCCATACAGTGTACTAGACAATTTTAATCAGTACTTATTTAAATGAATTGTGAGTCTTCCATGGAAGACCTGTGTCGCCTACACTGCTGTTGTCAGAAACACAAATTTCTTTAAGTCCGTAAACAGGAAGTAGATATCAGACAAACCTGAATTTAATAAGAGCAATAGGGAACCCCATACTAAAGTCACATACAAAATTTCAAGTGGCTGTGACTTGTAGCTGCTGAGAAAAATGTTATGAAAATTTTTACTATTGACAGTTTGTTGAGCATTATACCAAGCCGGTAAACAGGAAGTAGATGTCCCACAGACCTGAATTCAATAGCCCAACAGGGAACCCCATACTGAAGTCACATACAAAATTTCAAATGGCTGTGATTTTTAGTTGCTGAGAAAATTGTTACGAAAAAGTGGGACAGATGACAATAACAGCAATGCCAACGATGACGCAAAACGACTGAAGTGATCCCTATATGTAGCCCCACACTACATGTGCAGGCGAAAACAAAATAGGATAATTTTGATAGCCACTAAGAAAGAGATGATCAAATTGATAAACATGTAACAGAAGATTCAAATAAATAGCAACCATCTTAAACATTCACACAATGCTACTGTTAAGAAGGGTTGTATACATAATCGGAAGAGTTTGGTCAGATTTCTGTATCCAAAGAATTCCTCATAACCTGCATGGTTAAAGAACAGGGTTCAATCAGTTTTTCCCAGATGAAACTCAAAGAATTTTTTTCCAGACCTTTTCAAGGACTTTTCAACTAACTTTGAGATCACAAATTGCAACCTTTTGACACCATTTCTTCTCCATTGGAAATTTAATTTTATGAAACACCTTTCAAGTAATTGTATTTTTAATTTTCCAAAGCATTTAATAAAAGAACATAGAGATCAATAAAGAATATCCCCCTTTTTCCCCTTTAAACATACTTAAAGCACTTCTGATGTGGTACAAATTTGTCAAACATTCTGGACAAGATAATTAATTGTAGTAAAATAATTACCTTAGGAGCCACATGAGAGAAGATAATTCTTTCTGCATCAAGTCCACTAGTGGTTGCACGTTTGATTACATTTGCTGCACCTACTGCAGGAAACTTCAATAACCACAGCACACTGTTAGGAACATTCTTGAGAATTTCAATCCACATGTCTAATGTAGCTGGATCTATCTTATAAAGTTGATTAAAGTTACAATACACTACAGCATCCTCCGGTAAACTGTACTGACAACGAGCACTGATAATTATATTTTGTGGTATTTCCTCCCCTGTTGCTGCTTTGTTATTTGTTTGGTTTGTAGTGACACCATTCTGGATTACAACATCATTTATCATTGAATGAGATAACCCTGTTTGAATCATGGACTGAAGGATTGCCTGTACAGGTAAATCCATCACGTCAAAACTAATCTTAGCAGGAGATCCATCTGGTTCATCTGTAGTGACACCATGTTCAGCTTCATACACAACTCTCTGAAAAACAAAAATTGTACCATTTTTCATATTCTACCTATTCTGATCAAGAAGTATGGAATTTTGAGAAAGAATTGATTGGTTATCTCCCTCAACCAAGTTAGGGCTGTTCCAGCAAAATATACATGGGACAGGGGGAAGGCACCTGAAAACTGCCATGACCACCGATTGATACAAAAAAGGGACTTTTCTATTTATAAATCTACCAACCAATAGTAGCAATTTTCAAGTGCCTTCCCACTTTCCCATGTATGTTTTGCTGAAAAAGCCCTTATGGTCAAGAGGAAATAATTTTCTCTAATTTCTGTCCTGTTTTCACTTTTCCTGAACACCGGGAGAAATACGTTTCTCCTCTCTAGAGAGAATGTTGATCTTGGCAAGTGACTGGATGAAATTCAATTATGACGTCAAATGAGTTCACCAGTTTCTGCCTTTACCATTGTGACATCATGAATAAAGGCAACCATGCCTGATGACATCACGATCAAAGAACACATTTATTTCGGATCATCAGAAAAGGGGGTGTCATGTTTTTTGTCCAAAATCTCCTTGAAATCATTACAGAAATAAAATCCACAACCATATCTCATTAGAAACGACATTTCTACACTCTCAATAGTAAAATTTTCTAATGTAGAATGCATAAAAAGAGATCCACCATGCATATAATTCTAATTTCTTTTTTCTATATGTTTCAACAGTGCAACACACTTAATATACCCATAACCCATTAAATTTTTATTAAAGTGCCTTCCAACACCCCATTGAGTTAAACTGTCATAAAAAGATAAGATAGAAGAAGAAACTTTATGACAGAGAAAGTCGTTTATGATGACACTTTTTATGGCTTTCTCAGCAAAGAACTGAGCATTTTAGATATACAAGTATAAGAAACACAAAATATACAATTACCTTTACTTCAGCTGTTGCTTTTAAAGCTTCACAATCCAGTCCATTTAATACAATATTATTGTCAGACACTTTACCATTCACTTCAATTAAAATCTTTTCTTTTAGATGTGGAAACATTTGTTGATGGTCACCAATAAAGAATGTGTCGGCCATGAATGCCAGTTTTTCTGAATATTGATCTGCTAAGTGTATTGGTGAAGTGATTTTATCTGTAAGTATGTAGTCCATAAAGGAAGCACCACTAGTTCCAGGGTAACCCAACCACATCACCTGTAACAAAATTATAGTGGATCAAAATTATACAAAGCATCACTAGTTCCAGGGTATCCTAGCCACATCACCTAAAAATATCTATTTATTGCCCATATGCATATACATTATACCAATTAACTATATTATTAGGATACACTAATTACAATTCAAGAACATGATATACAAAACTATGTTCAAAAGTATTAACAAGTATCATCAGACAAGTGAAGACCCTAAAAGATGTCTCGCCCGTCCCTGCTGGCCTCTTACGTGACTTACTTCAAGTTGAAAAATGGTGTTCTGATAATGGTATGTTTATAAATTGTGAAAAAACAAAATGTATGATAATTGGTACAAGACAAAAGATATCTTCATTTGATAGTAAAATCTCCCTGAAGGTTAATGATGGAGCTATACATTGTTCAATGAATGAAAAAATACTTGGGGTCAAGGTTGATCCAAATTTGTGCTGGACGGGTCATGTAGATCAAATTTGCTCTAAAATTTCATCTCGAGTGTACCTCCTTTCCAAAATAAAAAAATTCTTAAATCTTGAATCTAGAAAGCTTTTTTATAATGGTTATATTTTGCCACTTATTGATTTTTGCTGTGTTTCTTGGGGAAACTGTAGTAAAACAGATTTAAACAGAATTCTTAAATTACAAAAAAGGGCAGCAAGATTGATATTGGATGCAGATCCATTATCACCCTCTGAGCCCTTATTCAAAACACTTGGATGGATGAAAGTTCAAGACAGAATTAAATATCATAAGTACCTATTAGTATATAAAAGCCTAAAAAATGAAGCACCTTCATATTTAGTCCATAAATTCCAATTAATTGCTGATGAGAACCCTTATTCTCTCAGGAATGTTGTTAATGGAAATTTAAAAGTTCCAAAACCCAAGTCTGAGATTTTCAAAAAGTCCTTTACTTATTCAGGATCAGTGTTATGGAATGAGTTACCAAAATCCATTAGAAACTCTCCATCGACAAAATCTTTTAAGGAAAATGTTAAGAAATATATTTTACAAAAGACTTTTGATCATGATGATATTTCACAAATAAATGTTTGTTAAAATTGTGTTTTAATTATGTTAATGTTTTGTATGTTTTTTTTTCTATGTTTACATTTATGTATAAAATGTATCTATAATGTATTGATATTGAGGGCCTCAGGGAAGATTAGTTTTGTAACTAACTGTGTTACCCTCTTGAAATAAAGCCTTTATTATTTTTATTATTATTATTATTATTAATTGATGTGAAATCTATGTGAACTAATCAGAAAAGTGAACATGCTCACTAGACCGTGAAATTGAGGTCAAGGACAAAAAATACCTGCCAGACTGACATGTACTACCCAAGACCAACCTTTATACTAAATATTATCAACCTACCATTTCTAGGTATTGAGATATGGACTTAAGCAGAAAAACTTAACATGGCCACTAGACCGTAAAATTGAGGTCAAGGACAAAAGTCACCTGCCAGACTGACATGTACTACCCAAGGCCAACCTACATACCAAATATTATCAACTAGAAGTGGTAGACTTCTAGTTATTGAGAAATGGACTTGATCAGAAAAACTTAACGTGGCCACTAGACCGTGAAATTGAGGTCAAGGACAAAAGTCACCTGCCAGACTGACATGTACTACCCAAGACCAACCTACATACCAAATATTATCAACCTACCACTTCTAGTTATTGAGAAATGGACTTAAGCAGAAAAACTTAACGTGGCCACTAGACCGTGAAATTGAGGTCAAGGTCACATAGCGTTATGTCCGTCAGGTAGCACTTGATTAGTACTAACCCTGGACCAAATATGATGTTCCTACATCAAAGGGTTTTCAAAATATCCTGCATTTAGTAAAAGTTAACGCCGTCGCCGTCGTCATACTTTGCACGCATATGTCTCACTTAACCGCTAGCCTGTACCAAATCAATAAGTTAAGTTTGTGTTAATAACAGAAATCTTGTCAACCCATTACAATACATTCATATTCTATGCCTCGTTCTGGCACCTTCACATTATGTGATAAGGAAAGAATCAGAAAATACAATATGCTTGGTTTGATCTAATTAGGTCTCCTTCCATATAAAACATAGAAAGCAGCCACAGCCTGCTAAGCTCACCTCGTTACACAGCATTGTCACATGTTGCACATGTCAATAACCAGGAATGGATTATAATCATTCATTTAAACAGATTCAGTCATGCATAAAATGTAGGTCAGAGACAGCATCCGAAGCATGCATTGTTGTTGTCATCTCAAAATGCATCATGCATACCAGTATGGTTGATGTGCGCCATGTCAGTAAGCGGGAATGGTCTTTAACCATTCTACCTAACCAAGTCGCTCATGCATAAAATGTAGGTCAGAGACAGCATCCAAAGCATGCATTGTTGTTGTCATCTCAAAATGCATCATACATATCAATATGGTTGATGTGCGCCATGTCAGTAAGCGGGAATGGACTTTAACCATTCTACCTAACCAAGTCGCTCATGCATAAAATGTAGGTCAGAGACATCATCCGAAGCATACATTCCAGTCCTCATCCCAAAATGCATCATACATACCAATATGGTTGATGTGGGGCATGTCAGTAAGCGGGAATGGACTTTAACCATTCTACCTTAC